>JAVQJF010046978.1:0-45888 GCA_036023855.1 Gadopsis marmoratus
GTGTGTGTGTGTGTGTGTGTGTGTGTGTGTGTGTGTGTGTGTGTGTGTGTGTGTGTGTGTGTGTGTGTGTGTGTGTGTGTGTGTGTGTTCGTTCATGTACTGTAATGATTCTTCTTGACACTGTGACAGAACGCGGTCTTGTTTGTGCACAGGAGGCTCCTCTGTCCCATGATATCTTAGTCTTCATGACGGGTCAGGAGGAGATCGAGGCTCTGGCCAGGACGTGCCGGGACATCGCCAAGCATCTGCCTGATGGCTGTGGTCCCATGGTGGTTATCCCTTTGTACGCCTCCCTGCCCCCAGCACAGCAGCTCAGGGTCTTCCAGCCGGTTCCCAAGGTAAAGGCAACAGTTAACATGCAGGAGTTCCACAGAGCGTTGGAGACAAGGGGACATGTTCAGACAGAAGCTGAGTTTCCAACACAGGATGTTTTCACAGGTACTAAGAACCTTTGGAGGAACTCAGTACGTGTCCATCTCATTGACCAGGGTCTATATTTAGTTCCGGGGACATTATTTTACCCCCTAAAAAGTGGGTTAAAATACTTTGGGGGTGGGGCTTGTAATGCTGAACATTTCTGATTGGTACTCGCAACATTTTATTTCAGCCACCATTTTTAAGAATCTGCCGCTGCATACCAGTTTGTCTTTTGTTCACTGTGCTTTCGACACAGTGGAGGGCTTATTATCTTCATGCTCACTGTTGTTGTAGTGTTGCACCAATAATAATGATGCCTGTCTGTCGCTTTAATATGGCGTCATTGCTGTTGTATAGTCATGTGTCTGGCTCTGTTTTTGCTTTACTGCTACGTTAAAGGCAGAAGAAGTGCCTCCTTGTCATTGTAAAGCTATATGTATATACAGTATAATAATCTTAATTTATACCTCAAACAGACTGTTGTCCTTTTCTATCTCTTTCAGGGATATAGGAAGGTCATCCTCTCAACCAACATTGCCGAGACGTCAGTCACAATCTCTGGGATCAAATACGTCATAGACACGGGGATGGTGAAGGCCAAACGTTTCAGTCCTGGTTAGATGATTCAGTCTTCACACACGCACACACACACACACACACACACACACACACACACACACACGCACACACACACACACACGTTCTCATATCAGTATTAACTTTAACACAGCATTATATTGACGTCGTGAAACACCTAATAATGATTAGTGCCTTTATTGATCACAAAAGAAGAGGCAAACGTGTTTCAATCTCACTATTGCTTTTGGGAGGTCCACAGTAGCTAAGTACATTTACTCAGTACAATTTTGAAGTATTTGTACTTGAGTATTTTCATTTAATGTTGCTTTATACTTCTACTCCACTACATTTTAGGGGAAATATTGTACTTTTAACTTCACTGCATTTATTAACAGTTGTAGTGACAAGTTACTTTGCAGATTTAGATTTTACATAAAAACACACGACAAGCTTATAAAGTAAAATGCAGCAATACTGATACCGGTGAGTTCCAACATTGTTGGCTTGTAGCCCGTTTCAAATTTAAGATGGACACTTTAGGTGAGTTGTTAGCAGTCCCACCAAAGAGACATTTCCACTCTTAACTTCTCAGGTGGTTTTAATTTTAACAACTGTTTAAGGCCTAAAGAGTTAAATGTGTCTAATACTTGACAATGAAAGCAAAGGCTAGAGAAAAGTCCCAAAATGTAATACAACTTTGTGAAGCAAAACATTGGAACGACTGGACTAAACTAGCTAACTGTATATAAAGTTGTTAGAACTAGCTCCGCCTCAACCAGCTACAACAGTAAAATGCTGCTGGTGCATTAATATAAACAATGTGATAATGTCATATGTAATAAATATATCAGCCACAGGGGCCAATTTTATGTATATATAAGTCTATTTTGCTGAAATTGCTCCAGTACTTTTACTTAAGGACTTTTACAAGTAATGGAGTCATTTTATATTATTGTATCGTTACTTTTAATTAAGAAAATGAAAAGTACCCCTGACAATAGCCAGCATATAAACGTGATCCAAACTGCTGCCATTCTTTAAAGAATTGAGCTGTCCAAATGAATATCATTACCTGGCTGTAACTGTGAACACTCCACTAAATCATTTACTGAACGCAATTTGAGGCCATCTTCTAACCGTAGCAATTACAACCTCCAAAGGCAAATACAAATGCAATGTATTTATATCACAAATAGTATGTTTTTTTTTTCTTTCTCATTGTACATGTGTCACGTGACTCTCAGACAGCGGACTGGAGGTGCTGGCAGTGCAGCGGGTTTCTAAAGCCCAGGCGTGGCAGCGAGCGGGCCGGGCTGGCAGGGAGGACTCTGGCTCGTGCTATCGTCTCTACACTGAGCAGGAATTTGACAACCTCATCCCCATGACTGTGCCTGAGATCCAGAGGTACTATAAATCTCCTGTTTTCTTTGTACTGATGATACGTGCTGATCTGCAGGTATCTGAGCCCCTCCCACGTGTTGATTTTATTTAGGTCATTATGATTAAATGGCCTGTTCTTTCTTCTGTTGTCTCTGCTCGTGTGTGTGTGTGTGTGTGTGTGTACTGCAGGTGTAACTTAGCCAGTGTGATGCTGCAGCTCATGGCTCTGGGGATTCCAGATGTGATGAATTTTGATTTCATGTCTAAGCCCTCTCCAGGTAAGTTGCCATTGATCATGAATCACTGTGGGCCTCTGGTCCTCCATCAGTGCCAGTAGGTCATAGTAACCTGTTGTGTTTATTCCAGAGGCCGTTCGTTCAGCTGTGGAGCATCTAGAGCTGCTGGGGGCTGTAGAGCGGAAGGAGGGGCAGGCTTTCCTCACTGCTCTGGGAAAGAAGATGGCAAGCTTCCCTCTGGAGCCTAGATATGCCAAGGTAAAAATAAAGTGCTCTAAAATGCATAGCGTTGCGCAAATAGATACTGTGGTTCTGACAAAAAAGTGACAGCCTGTAGACCACACGAGTCACGTGCATAACAAAGATAGAATTTGGCGTAACACTCCGATGCCTTGTTTGCTCCGTATCACAGACCATCCTGTTGTCCCCCGACTACTCCTGTTCTGAGGAGGTTTTGAGCATAGTATCTCTGCTGTCAGTGGACACTGTGCTGTACAACCCTCCTGCCCGGCGGGAAGAGGTGCTCGCTGCGCGCAAGAAGTTCAGCTCCAGCGAAGGAGACCACATGACACTTCTCAACATTTACAGAGCGTTCAAGAAAGTCAGCGGTAATAAGGTGAGTAAAGCTGGATGAGTAAGGGAAGAAAATGTATGTGGCTAATCAGAATCCAGAAATCCAGGTATGTTGCCCAGTGCCCTCATAATCCGTTACATGTCTGCTGTTACAGGAGTGGTGTCGGGAGAACTTTGTCAACAGCAGGAACATGGGTCTGGTGAAGGAGGTCCAGGCACAACTCAAAGACATCTGCCTTAAGGTACACATCTGAAAGTCTTTATGAATACTGCGTCTGTTCCGTGTAGTGCTGGACAATATCACCTGAAATCAGATGTCACAATGTATTGTCACATTTACTTCGGTAACAATTAATCTTATTGGATACAAGATTCTCTATTACAGTAAAACAGCAGGGTTTGTACAAAGTCTTAATTACTTAATTTTAAATGTTATGTTTTCAAGGTTAGTAATATGCTTGAGTTCGAATACACTGTTGATTTGATTTTCAACACAGTCTGGTGTTTCATCACACAGTCACTCCGCTCTGCATCATGAAGGCGAACATCTGCTTTCAGATGATTGCTGCTGGTACAGTATAAAGGAATTCTGTAAATTTTATTTTTCACAATTGCATTTATAGTGAGTGGTGATAAAAGCTTCAAGAGTCTGGAATTGTTTGGTTAAGGATGGTTGAAAGTGCTTGAATCGATGTCTGAATCGATGTCTGAACCCTGAAACCAGCTATATTTCACCTCTTTTGCAACTGAGAGCGGTGGAGAGAGGTCTCCAGCCAGACATAAAGATGTTGCTGTTCATTTTTGGCATCTTAAAGGGGAACTCCACAGATTTTACACATCAAAGTCTGTTTCCAGGTTTTGAGGATCACCATTAATCACCATTTAGAGCTAACACATCCTGTTCTGCTTGTTGATCTCGCCAGCTGAATTTGAAGCTCCAGTCATGTGGGACGGAAACGGGGAACGTTCGCCGCTGCCTTGCCCACGGGATGTTCGTCAACGCCGCGGAGCTGCAACCTGACGGCAGCTATTTAGCACTGGACACCCACCAGCCTGTGGCCATCCACCCCTCCTCCGTCCTTTTCCAGGCCAAGCCAGCATACGTGGTCTTCAATGAGCTGCTGCACACCTCCCGCTGCTACATGAGAGACCTGTGTTTGGTGGATGCTGGGTGGCTGCTGGACGCAGCACCAGAGTACTTTGGCCGCAAACTCCGACCCACCAAGAGCTAACCAAAAGAGAAACGGGACTGAAGTAAATCTCTGCAAGGACACCTTCCTCGGATCACCCAGTGACAATAACACTGGGAAATGTGTTCTCTTTACAAAGCTAACTTTGATAAAGACATTTATTGATTTCATACAAGTGCAAATCAGAACAGAACATTTTCTGTGCAGTAAACTTCTCTGGATTTCACTACCTCCCAGTTGACAAGCATTTGGCACGTGTCACTGCAGCAGAAATCTGCATATTGAGGCCTCACAACATTTACTTCCTATAAGACTGTCGTTCAGATTTTAAAAACTGTTTCTTCTGCCTGATAATATTTCACTTTTCCATATGGCCACCTGTTTAACACCAAAAAAAAAAGTATTTTTGAGGGGTCATGCATTTTTTCTTTGACTATTTGCATGCATTTTAACAGCCCAGATAACCTCACAGGAGCACAGTTCAAATAAGCAATGTTTGGGGCTGATATGATTTATCTTTCTTAAAAGCCAAATCCGATTCTTACTCCATATGTTAATTTCACCAAATATTGCGCTTAAGCCACCTCCCCAACAAGCTGCAGAAAGCTTGTGTAGACCGCTGGTGGTTGATCTTTTCAGCGTAGTTTTGAATAACAGTGAGGAGTTATCTGACGTAACCCATATTGTTCGCCTCTAAAATATTAGCTTATCAGTAGCTAAGAAAAGCAGTCATGTTATTTTTGGTTTATACACAGTGGTCTTAAAGGGTTTTATATATGCAAGGACAGTGGATTTGTCTTAATCTATGAGGTTATATTATTATTACAAGAAAACATGAAAAACACCAAAGTTGGAGCTAAAATATGAGGTTTTTACATGTCACAGTGACATGACGTCACTCTGATAATGACTACATGCAGCTCTTGTCTTGTTATCATGCATGCCTTCTTTCCACATCTATGATTGTATCACCAGTCCCCCAAACACATGCATATCAGGAGAAGCAGCATGCCTTATTCTCCAGGCTCTACTCTTTCCTGTTGTATGTTACTCTGTACCTCTGCACAGACTAACCACAGATGTACACTGACAACAAATGTATGCAATGCATGGAGATTATAGTCAAAGATCTGATCACTCAGGTCTTTAATACTTTGTAGAATCATCACCATGTTGAGGAATAGGATGGATGCTCCTCTTCTTTTTTTCTACGCTGGACTCAGGATCGTACAATATACACTGTAACCTGAATAAATGACAAACAATTTCTACCGAACACCTAATGCATCTGGGGTTGCTGTAGAGAATTGTCAGACTATGTTACACAAAGGTTGTATCCTCAGTGTTTGAATTTCTTGCAGATCTTGCTGCCCATGTGCTTTATAAGATGATTTTTCAATCACAAAGGAGAAATAGACCATTTAAGATCTTCATGTTATGAAGTTTGTAAGATTAAATGCACGCCTTTGATGAGTTCAGTATGAGTGTTTAATACGATTTGTTAAAGTCTTGCATAACCACTATGGTGTAATTTGTAATACAATTCCAGCCGCTGTCCCACAGAACAAGTAAACACGTGGAGAGTAAAGATTCAGATGCTCAGGGGAATTTTCCACAGTAACAGTCCCACAGATCTGCGAGTGTCTGTTTAAGAGCTTCTGTATCACATCAGACCTGAAAGCATTAAACATGAGTGTTGGGGAGATACAGAAAGAATAAATCACATCTTCCAGCCTTTGTTATTAAGTCATATTTAGATTGACACATTTCCAAATGGTGTAAAATCAGATTAACAGACAATTATTACTTTAGAGCGGTGTCTTGGTGAATTAAACAGAGCACTGAGATATATTTTCAGTGTTTGCAACACATATTACCATGGTCTGATGACAAATGAATGCCTAAATGTCACTGATTTGTTTTATTGGGACAGAACAACTTACTTTTGAAGTAACGTGTGCCAGGTGATGGTCTGTGCACTCAGCAGGGGAAGTGAAAAAATCTGGAAGATGCATGAACCAACACCTGGTGAGCAACCAACCAGTAGTTGTAATTAAATGTTGTCAATAAAAAAAAACAAAGTCCTGGGTTAGGTGTTCAAAAACAGCTCCATCTTCTGGCAGCAGGGCGTCATCTGATTATTCTAAAGCATGCTTTACTGGGAATGATGCAACTCTCCCCTCCAGAATGTACATGTCCACTGTAGCCAGATTTTATGTCATGGATGTTGGATTTGATGGTGCAGCAGATCTTGTGGGCCAGAAACCATTCTGAGACAATATGAGAGACAGCCTCTCCCTGTTGTGATGGTTCCTTATTTCGATGTCTTCTCTGTGTGGACAGATGCTGCATTTACTCTTTTTTTTTTTTTTTTATCAAAGGGAGTCGTGGACCTCGACTGCACGATCTTTGTTGTTTCAGAGGAAGAGAGACAAGATAAAGAAATCTATGACCTTCCTCTTTGTAAAACCACAGGGGGGCGCTATTGGGTAGGCTGTGACACACCATTACCTATATCAGTTAAAATATAATTAACTTTATTATGTTACATTAGATTAGTAATTCATGTGATATGGTCGAATGTGGGATTTTCTAAGACAAAGGGGTCATTCTGCTTCACTTCCTTCGCTTTTAACGTATTACTTCCGGTGCAAAGGTCATAGTTACGGGAGGTCAATGTGTCCTTCCACACGTGTTTTCTGTGCGCTTCCAGAAGCAGCAGCAGTAGCCTGGAGCTAGCCGGTTGTGGTGAGCTGTACAACTAACTTATCTTGTCGCCACACGCCTTAATATTTCGATACAGTCATGCTGAAGTCAGTTGTCCGGGCGGTGGGAGCCGCTGTTCGCATTTCTTCAGCCACCACGTCCACAGCCCGAGCTCTGCCGCTCTGCTGCCCGACGCTGCGCTCTCCAAGTTCGGCAGCGACCCGGCCCTTCACCCGGTCTCTCTGGATGCTGAATAACAACGGCGCCTCGTCAGGATACAGGCCGAAGTTGTTCAGCTCCAAAGCGTTGAATCCCTCGCTGTCGTGTGGCTGTGGAGGACTGCACACGGAAGGTAACAAGTCCTTGGATAAAGTTAGCTAGCGTGCCTCGTATCGGGCGACGCGCTTCGCCGTTCAGAGAAGACGTCGTGTCAACGTGCTGCTCAGTTAACCGCCCAAGACGCCAAACTCTCAAAACACAAGTCGTTTTTTGTCTTTTGTCTCAGAAATGAAGCCCACACTCGCATCGACTCACAGAATAACGTTTGAATCCTCTCGCTGTAAAGGGCTAACGTTAGCATTCACCTTGAAAGACGTGCGTCCAGTGGTCGCCACCAGAATCAGTAAAACAAAATAAAAGATGATGGTTGAACTAAAACAAACAGAACATTTGTTCAAAGCAGTTTTCGTTGTATAATTACAATTGCATCTACACAGTTCATCCCTCTTCGTCGTTCTATAATATTGCAGCCTGAGCCTGCTCCTAAACTAATAGAGAGCAGCTGGAGGTTGAGAGGGGAGGTTGCCTTTAAACTTGTATTGCTGTTGCTGCAGGGTAAGAGATTGGATTCTCCACTATGCAACAGAGCCATAACCCGTGTTCCCTTTTTTAAACAGGTGACAAAGCATTTGGCGATTTCCTGTCTGATGAAATCAAAGAGGAGATGAAGATCCAGAAAAACAAAAGTCTTCCCAAGATGTCTGGAGGATGGGAACTGCAGATGAACGGCACAGAGGCTAAACTCACGAGGAATGTCACCGGAGAAAAGTATGGCTGGCGCTGTTGTTTGATTGTCCAATCCTAACCGCGTCGACACTTGGGCACACTAATGAGCTCTTGGTCTGTTTTTTGTCTTACAGAGTCACTATCACATTCAATGTCAATAACAGCATTCCTCCCAACTTTGAGGAAGAGGTAGAACAAGGACAGCAGAAGCCAGCAGAAGAAGAGGTGAGTTGCAGCAAACCCGAAGGTTTTAGAGATGCGTTGGTCTGGAAAATCACAGATTAAAGCTCTTCACATTAAAATATGAACGTTACGATTGTAATTCTGTTTCTCTTTACAGGCAGAAATGGTGTCGACACCCAACTTTGTAGTTGAAGTAACAAAACAGGCATCAAAACATTCCCTGGTGTTTGACTGCCATTTTCCTGAAGACGAGGTAAGCATAGACTGCATCCGCTTATGCAGAAGTTAACACATCAGATGGATATCGCTGACAGCAGCAGCATGTCTCAAAGCTTTCTCTCTGACAGTTGAGTTTTTCAGTTTAATATAAAAGCTGGATTTGCATTGCATAGATGAGTCGCGGTGAAGGAGAAGAGGAGAGCGACATCTTTGCCATCCGTGAGGTCAGTTTCCAGCCTGAGGGAGATTCAGACTGGAAGGAGACCAGCTACACACTCAACACAGACGCTCTGGACTGGGTAAGATTTGACACAGTAAACAGGAAATAAGAGATGGTCCTGCCCAAAAATATGCCTGTATACAAACAGAGCCCCCACCCACAGGGGGGGACAATTCATATAGAATTGTAGAAGAAGGTGGAAACTGTGGGATGCACATGTGCAGAAAGCATTTCGTCACTGGTCAAATATCCAAATGTCCGTTTTAGTTACTATATTGCTGTAAGTTAAGCTAAAGAGTTTTCACAGTAAGCAACATGTGTAGTAGAATGTGGCTAAATCAGACAGCTATGCAGTATTATGTTTGCAAGTGCTTTAGCTAACTGCAGTAAGTTAGTTGAGAAGAGACGATGAGATGGACCCACAATACTGTTTGTTCTCTCTGGTAGACATATTGTGCTGAAATAAACTTCTGGCATGTGAATGTTTTTAACTAGTTACTGGCATTTTGTTAGCGTTTGAGCCTTTGGTTGAAGACTGTGGCGCCGATTGTTTTCCCCTCCGGTGGGCGTGGTTTTGAATGAATGACCTCTTGCACTCTGTCTCTATTGGTCATCAGCAGTAGCTTCTTCTCCTTCGTCTAGTTTTATGGTGGCTGGCATCCAGCAGTTAGTGCTTGTTATGACTCATATTTACATTTGTATTTATGGCGACCTCTAGTGGCCATAGTAATTATGGCGGGAGCAAAGATGTTTTGGGAGAAACGACCCATTCTGTTGTTTTGTTGGCAGACTTGTTGGGAAATAGTAACTTAATACACATAACAGTTGATGAAGCTGATGCTGGCTGTGTTTGACATAAGTCATTTTAGCTGATGGCCTTTTATTGCTGTATTATTTTTCAGGCCCTGTATGACCACCTGATGGACTTCCTGGCTGACCGAGGGGTTGACAACACCTTTGCTGATGAACTGATGGAGCTGAGCACCGCCATGGAGCATCAAGAGTACATCAAGTTCCTGGAAGACCTCCAAGGCTTTATAAAATGTAACTAATGTTAGATGCAAGGTCAATTTCACTTCTCGTCACTTGCAGTAAGACTAAAGCAAATCTTGCAGCACTGATTGATACTTTCGGCACTCTAAAGAGACTGGTTGTTACTTGCTGTAGTGTCTGTGACAGTGAGCCATGTCGCCCGCAGTTGTCACATTAATATTTGGCTGCAAAAGTGTTCTCTTTGTTAAAATGTGAGTTTATTTGTCTGTAACTTAAAAGGAGTCCATTTAAATTAAATATATGAAGACCATAAATAATGCAGGCCATGGCAATGTGCAGAAACCATCATAAGAAATGCCGCAGTTGTAGACTTCCTGTTTTTAACTGCAGTGGTTTGATATGGTCCAGTCACTACTTGTGAATGTGAATAGGCCTAAAGCCAATAAAGGGACAATTTGTCAAGATGTGAAATCAAAACAAAAACTGAAACAGTTTACAAAATCAGCCCTCACTTACAGTAGATGTATGTTACCGCTTCTGGTTTTACAACGTGACAATCCTGCTTTCTTCTCTGGTTTGGCAAGGGACTTCTTGTTGATTAATATTGGTTTTGACTCTGTCAGACCATAATTTGTGAAGATTTGAATGTCATACATCAGCGTGTCTTCAGAGAATGGAAGATCAATGTCCAATAAAACAGTTTGCTAGTTAGCTTTTTTTTTATTCCAGGTAAATCAAGTCATCAGTTGGTGTTTGAAATGCACAAGTAGTTAAATCGCATTTGTTAAAACACAGCAAAGTACTAAAACATAAAAAATTTGTATTTAGCCATATTTTAGAATGAAACAGCTTTAACTTCTGGGATTTAAAGAATATATTTAATATAATAATTAAGCCATGCAGGCCAGTGTCAGTTTGCAGCATTTTGTCTGTTAATCGGGTTAAATTTAAAAGAAAAGCATAAGTTACATCTCTGCTGTCGGAAGAGTTTTTCCAAGCAATGGGTGCAAAACGTGCACATCTATTATGTCCTGCTGAGTCCCAACAGTTTGCGGATACTTTTTCATAAGGACTTGCAACACTGTAGAATGCCCACTTAAAAAATGATTTCCTTTATTAAATTTCATGAAAGTACATGTTAAGCCCAATTTGGCCTCGTCAGGTCCAGGTTTGAAAATTCTGTAATCATCTCGGATGTCCTTATTAACAACCACAGAGAATCATCTAAATACTTGTGTATTAACTATAAAATAAATATACGGTGTTAAACTATTTTAAATTATGGTGATAAATGTATCATAATAGAGGAACAGTCCATTTTGGCAGAATAAACAAAAATAGAAAATACTACCAACAACAAACTCCTACAAAGGTTTTAATAGAACATTTTTATTCAGTCCCAACTAACTCTGGACTATACTCACTTCATGTGTGCTGTCATGCAGCATTAAGTTCAAGTAAACTTTGGCATTCTTTTTTAAACGGGAGGAGGACTCTGGATTTTGTCCCCGATTAGGAAGGGGTCTCTTAACGGCCAGTATGAACAGGAAAAATGATTACAGCGAGCAAAAGCTGTTTCAGTGTTCACATGGGCACCTGACTATTGTTTTAAGACGGGACATTTGTGAACCTATCCTTCAAGTACATTACTTGAGTAATAATAATAATAAACTCTATTTATATAGCACCATTCATACAGGAAAAGCAGTTCAAAGTATTAAATGCACTAAGAAGCCATAAAACAGAAGTGCAGTTAAGAAAAATAAAACTTGAACAGATACATTTAAAATAATGTTTAAAAGCAAATTAAAAGCAAATTGCAGGTAGCTTATTAAAGAAATACAAATGGTAAACGTAAAGTAAATGCTCTTAGATACTTTCAGCTGGCTATGTGAAATAAAACATGGTATCCCAGCTAACAATAACCCACCGTGGAAATACTGAACTTTATTGATATAAATACAATATAAACCTGAAGTATTACATAGTAAGTATAAGATCAGCATGGAGGATTTCAGACACAATAAATCCCAACAATAACAATAATAATGATATTTCCTCCTATTAATAATTACCGTCCTCTGATTGGTGGTGAGAAGGACTTTACCACCGCAGGCAGTTGACTAAATGACAGTAAGCTCTTACACAACAACAGTAGCTGCTGAGGGAGAATCTGTCCAGCTGACAGATGAGCGGCGCTTCTTCTGGGGAAACATTGGCCTGACTGAAGATAACAGGGAGGGGGGGAAAGTCCACTGTCTGGCGGACAGTCAACACTGAATGAACACGCACGATGGCGGGCAGAGGGAGAGCTTGTCCCGCCGGACGCAGCCGGCTGCAGGCCGACTCGGACTCGGACTCGGAGGCGGAGGGGAGACCTGCCCGGGCGGCCGGCGCCGCGCCGCCCGCCGTCGCCTTCCCCTGCGCCCAGGTCATCCACAGCGGCCACTTCATGGTGTCGTCGCCCCACAGCGACTCGGCGCCGCGCAGGAGGAAAAGCGGCGGCTCTCTGAGATACGACTTTGACACGGTTAACAGGACGTGGTGCCAGACGTACCGGTACGGCCCGCGGAGCTCCGGGAGCCTGAGCATCGACCCCACGCTGACCCGTCTGTTTGACTGCATGTCCCTGGCCTACAGGTGGGTCCCTGATATCTAGTCAGGGGGCAGGAGGAGAAACCCACCTCAGATCAGTTTAGCTGCTTCAACGTGAGCTGACCCCCCCGAGTCTTTTATTTCTAGGCCTCCCCCCCCAACTGCTGGCTGTCCTTTTCATTTCAGGAACATCTTTAAATAAGCTGGGTACCTGCTTTTGAGCTCCCATGCAGCGATAAAGGCAGATCTCAGAAACTAAAGTCACTTTAATATTGAATTTTTGTGATGAAATAGTATTAAAAAGTAATTGATTTTGAAAAAAAGTAACCGGCAGGCTATAATTGGTATTTCTTCCCCTCTGTTCTTCATCACCCCCGTGTGTTTTCATGAGCGCACTGTAAATGGCCCCACAGCTCCAAGCGAAAATAGGCTTCATGTGTTTCAACAGATTTCCCCGTATAAAACTAACTGCGTGGATGTGTTTGACAGGGCTTTTGCAGTCTCTTGTGCAACAGCTTGGAAAATCTTCACTGGAAAGTGGACTTTGATTCTAGTTGGCAGCAGTGGAAGAGATTGCAGTGTAACTATGGGGAACGGAGAGAAGATCCTGAAGTGATGTCCCCTGACTTCTCTTTTTAGAGAAAGTTGGTGTGCTGCTGTGACTTTACACCATCTTTATTTAAGGAGAAGTGTTTTAAGTTACTGTAAGGCAACCTCCAAAGTTGCATTTTGGTTTTCATTCGGTGCCGTGTTTAAAAAAAACAAGCTGAGTTCAACGGCGTGACAAGTATGCCAGTGACCGTGTGCCAATGTTTGTGTTTTTATAGTTTGATTATAGTTTGCATAATAAACCCTGAGCCAGGCGTGGCTAGGGGGAATATAACAGATGACAGAACTTACATTTACAGTATATGAAGCACATGAAGAAGTTACAGTGTTCTTTTTTAAAAAATGTATCCAAATTATTTACAGTCTTATGTGTAGCAGGTGGGCCGTGTGAGCTCGGCTGCACAGTATCTGTCATTAACCAGACTGGTGCTAATTGGTTCTTCTCCTAATAGGTGTTTGTTGTCAGTGATTTGCCGTCTTGGCTGTTTTGGAGTTGTGTGACATGCAGCGATGTTTCTCCATTAGAAGCATGTTGAAAATGACCCCCCCCCCTCTCCCTCCAGGCCCTGGCTTCCTAGCAACTCTCCTTAGCACCTCACATTAGGAGGCTTCTTCTCAGCACTCAGCAGGCTGAGGGACGCTGGAAAAACGTGCAAACAGCCTGTCAGTGTGCTGGTGAATAAGCTGATTGGACACTATTAGTCAAAATCAGGACAGCTTTCCAACAGGGGCTGAGGCTACTGATTTATTTCCACTGGGTCCATTCTAAAGAGTATCTAGTCCAGGGTATCCACAGGTCTTAAAAATATTAAAAGGTATTAAATCAGTTTAGCAAAAATTAAGACCCTTGAAAAGTATTAAAACGTCTTAGTCGGCATTTTACGAGGTATTATTTGGAACATAGATTCAGACAGACTGTCTAGACCGAGATGATTTCATATCTTTTATGGCCAATGTTGTTTTTCTTAGGCCAAATGGAAATGTTTTGTTAATGAAAATGTTTTGTTATTGTGAGAGTATGTGACTATTATTACTTTTATTAAACCTCGGCTTTTTGGCAAGTCACTACTTTATTCTCTTGAGTTTTGTTCCCTCCCGGGCCGATCTGAATCATGTCAAACTAAGACTGTTTTGCAGTCTGAAAATAAATGTACTGGTATAGTACAGTAAATGTAAGTTAAGGTGTGTTGCTGATAATCCAGTTACAACTTGTGGCGTTGCAGTCTGAAAATACAGTATGTTGACATGGTTGTAAAAGGTCTTAAAAGGTTTGGAATTTAAGTCATTTCTGCACGTCTGTCCCGCTCTCATAGTTTTTAACAGGGAAGGGAAAAAATGTGTTTTTAGAATGTGACAACACTTTGATTGTTATTTTGTCCTTTTTTTTTTTTTTTTGCAGTGGTAAGATAGTCTCTCCCAAGTGGAAGTCTTTTAAGGGTCTGCGGTTGCTGTGGAGAGATAAGATCCGTCTGAACAATGCCATCTGGAGAGCTTGGTTCATTCAGTGTGAGTCCACCGTCACCTCCTCTCTCTGCTGCCGACATAACATCTCGCCACTGTTCATGAGGAAGGACATTCCTGCCAAATGCAACAGAACTTGTTAGACAACCAATCAAAAGAGAAGCGCAAGTGGCAAAACACAAATGAGGAATCCACTTTTCTCAGATTAATTCATTCAGACATTCGCTGATTAAGAGACACCATAGGCAATGAAATGTTTTTTTTAAAACAAAACTGCTGTGTTTAGATGTGGAGAAGAGGAAGAGCCCGGTGTGTGGGTTTGTCACACCGCTGGAGGGCTCGGAGGCCGATGCACATCGAAAGCCTGAAGTAAGTGATCATAGGGGAATGCAATTTTTAATGGATTATTTTTCAATTGCGCATCATTCCAGATTCAGTGGACAGTATAATAACACGTGAATGAGTTTTGTATTGTACACACGATGAGGCTGGACACGTATATGATTTATGCTTAGTATTTCACATCAACAGGCAATTGTATTAGAGGGCAGCTACTGGAAGCGAAGGATTGAGGTGGTGATTAAGGAGTATCACAAGTGGAGGATTTACTACAAGAAGAGGGTGAGCACTCATTTTCATTTTTAAAGAACACAAATTTCACCTCCTGTATAGTTTTAGCCACGCTAGCGACATGGTTCTGTGGATGGCAAGGTTGAGTTATTGGTTCGTCCAGACTGAAATATCTCAGTTAGACTGACATTTTATGGAGACATTCATGGTCCCCAGAGGATGGATCCTATTGACTTTGGAGACTCCCTGACTTTTCCTCTAGAGCATTAAACGAGCAGGTTGACATTTGTGGTGAAATATTGTGATGTTATCGGATCTATTGCTGCAAAAACTGCTACAGATATTCCTGGAGGATACATTGTAATGACTCTGGAGTTCCCCTGATGTCTCCAGTAGCACCCGTTTTCACTTATTCTAACAAATATCTCTGCATCTTCAGGATGGATTAGCACAAATGTTTATACAGATGTTCATGGTTCCTAGATGATATACCCTAAAGACGTTGGTGATCTTCCTTACACCATAAGGTTCACATTTGGGGTTTTGAGATCCACTGGATGGATTGGCATGAACTTTGGTGCAGACATTCATGTTCCCAACAGGATGAATTGTTAGAATGTTGGTCATTTTCAGCGCCGCCATCAGGGCAAAATTCTAATACTGTCTAATACTTAAGTTTATAACCGAATACCTGCGAAATTAATGACATTCCCACCAGCCTCAGCTGTATTTTGTGTTTGGTGCAAATTAGGAAATGTTAGCATAAAATGCTAAACTTAGATGGTGGACATGGTGAAGATTATACCTGCCATTAGCACGGCTGTAGACTAGTGTTATTTCCAAATCGAACTGAACATTGTTTCTCCCATTTTTTCTTTTGCAGCTTCAGAACAAGAAGGATGATATTCTTTCAATGCTACAGGAGGTATGACAAAAGTCCTGCTTTAGTAATTCTGTTGTCTATTGCTTTCTATACATTTTGGAATGTCAATAATGCAGACAAACAAATTGATTTTGACCTTTGAAACCTGAAGTTGGCCGATTGACCCAGGCTTCAGTGTGCGTGCTGGTGACCTGCTAGCATTCTTTACTTTTGAATGCAGTTGGAGCTTAACATATGTCCATCAAAGTCCTCCAAGCGGCTATTTTTAGCACATGGATTTAGCCTCCCTCGGTTGACCAGAGAGGAAAAGAGAGGATGTAAAAAAAGAAAGCAACGGAAACGTGCGTCATGGCCTGGCATTTGTAGGCAATTGACACATATTGATTGTCAGCAGCGACAATAACTCTAACACCCCTTCTGGCTTCATCTTTATTCAAGTGAAGTAGCTGCAGAATTTAATGTCATTCAATCAAATCTGACCTACTTGCAGCGGCGCTTTGCAAAAAGTGAGCAGCGGAGGGGCAGCGAGCCTGACAGTGACGCCGCGGTGGCAAAAAACGAGCAAAAGGTCAGGAGGGTACAAGGAGAGGTCGCCGACAAAACACAGAGAGGGAGGGACCCTGGGGGAAGCACCTCATTCATGATAGTATTCAAATGAGAATGTGACATGTGCTCTCGACGGTCTCATCCCACTATCCCCTCCCCCTCTCAAACTTAAGACCACTGCGAATAATATGTATAATAATCAAATAATAGCTGACTGTCTGTCCGTAGGCCAAACTGTTCATGCAGCATGCGGCGCTTCAAAGGGCAACATGTAGCTGACAGGTTTTATATGCTCTGTTTCCCCAAAGTGTTATCCCGCCTTTATCTTTAACTTTATGAACAGATAACATCCAGTGGCTGAGAAAAACACCTCGGGACAAACCCAGGGGTTGTTGTGTAACGTTAGTGTTTATGTCATATACTTAGATCGAAAGAGTTTTCAGCTCTCGAAGCCCCAATCTAAGCTTTTATTGGCTATATAATTTTAGCCTCAGCCCCACTCTCATAAAAACTTCAACAGTCGGATTTGCGCAGGGAGAGTAGCTTTATCTGCATTCACCAGGCACCTTTAAAAACAGCACTTTGTGTGCAAATCTATCACTGACTCGAATTACGTACTACGCTGCCAGTCCTCATATTAAAACTCAGTCAATCAGTTGGAGAGTGAAACCAAGTGCTGTCACGTTACCAAATCAAGTCATAAATGAAGGCAATAGCAGGGAAACCTAAGAGAAGAATGTACTTTGAGATTATTACCATTGATTTTTAGCCACATAAGCAGCGTGGCCCTGGGGATGAGATTCAGAGTGACATGTCTTGACAACTGTCAAAAGTTCAATTTGTCAAACGCCTTTGCTTAAGACCAAATACCTGCTAAACTAATGACATTTCCCTTTGACCTCCGCCAAAGCTGTATTTTGTTCTAATTAGCAAATTCTTGAGTGCTAACATGCTAAACTAAGACGGTGAACGTGGTGAATATTACCTGCTGCGACATCAGCGTGTTAGCACTGCCATTGTGAACGTATTAGCACGCAGCTTTTAGCGTTTAGCTCAAAGCACAGCCGTGTGCAGCCTGGTAGAGTCTCTATCTCTGCCCACGTTTAGTTTGATATAATCTGTATGCACTCGTTTCTGCATATTTAGGTTATTTTCATCTCATCTCACTTCATCTCTGCTGATCTCCTCTTATTTCACATTAAGATAAATCCAATGTTCAATACCACCTACTTGCAGGAAACCCCTCAAAAAGAGGAAATAATTCCCATCGGAAGTCAAAAATTGCGAGTTGCTCATATGCATGTATATTTTTTGTTCTTCACTGAGACCGAGGCAGCGGCAGTTTGAGTTGGTAGGGGCCTCAGGTCTTCCTGTTTACCCGCACGTGAGTGTGACTGCCAGAATTAGGTCAGGGACAAAAGGCTGCTGCTCTTATTGAAATGGTGAGACATCAAAATAAAGAAATGAACAAAGCCGACATAATGATGACCTGTAAGGGGCTAGTGTTTTTGAACAATATGTCAAAACTGCTTTTTTATCATGCACAATACACACACACACACACACACACACACGAACATGGATATGCACACAGGAAACACTCATTTCTACGTGTACACTTTCTTCCCACTCCCTCCTTCCCTCCCACAGAAAAATCAAATTGAGAGGTAAATGAATAAATTATAAGAGGGGATGTCGTGTGCTTAGACATAATCAAAACAGTTTCCGCCTCAATCTGGGCTTCCCTATAAATGGGGTCCAGGCGTAGAAGTGGAGGGTAAAGACAAGCAGATCAGGGTGAAGCGAAGCATCTCAAGCAGAGGGAGAAGACCGGCCCGGAGCTTCCTGTTCTGTGAGTGTTTTACTGGGTCTAAAGAAGAGAACGGGCACTTGAATGTATTTGGCATTTTATGTTTTCAGCTTGCTGGTCTTCTACAAACTAGATGTGATAGTGGAGCAGATGCAGCTGCTAAGTGTCGTTTTGATTTCGTGTAACAATTGTGAGTTTTGTGGTCGTATTTTTAAAGGTAACCACTATTTTTGCACATGACTAACAACTTATTGGAGGAGCATCTAATCATATTATACAACTTTTTAGCGTTTCTCAGTGCAACAAACATGGCATTTTTTTTGTGTTTCATTACTTTTTCACACAACATCAAGTGCTGAACACAAGTGGGGAGAACTGAATGCCATCAATACATGACTTTTCAGTCCTATTTGTAGGGAGCCCTCTAATGGATAGATCAGGGATTGACTTGGTATGTCACAAGAAGTTGATTTGAAATGTTTTGAAACTCTGGCTGATGATGTGCTCCAGGGTCAGATCTGCCAGGCCAAGCTGGAGAAATGGTCCAATCAGATGTACCAGGAGCCCGAGGCCGCGCCCGTGGAGGCCCACATGTTTGACCTGGACTGCCTTCTGTCCGACATCTCTGACACCCTGTTCACCATGACACAGAAGCCGTGTCCATGGGCCGGTGACCGACACGAGCGTGAGTAGCCAGGACTCTGAAATTTCAGAGTGACTTTCAGCTGCGACTTAGCACTCGTCTCAAATCAGTGAGTGATTGAAAGTGTTTCAAAAAAAGGATGGACAACTAGTGGCCTGTGAGCTGCATGGCGAGATTAAGTTGTGCACTTATCATTTGGACGCATCGTTTGGCTGAAAATACATTCCCAGGTCTACTTTATGTTAATCTTTTATCAAATAGTTGTCAAAATCATAATCCGAGCTTCACGCAATCTCTGCCATGATCTGGGGCCTGGAGGACAGAGTCAGTCTGACTATGAGGGGTGTTTTTGTATTTTGTGTTTTTGTTTGTGCTCTTCTCACTGGATGGACGCAACACACATTTGAATTTGGTTGTTGCTTATTTAGACATGGCTGTTTAAAGGAAATTACTTTTTGGGAAATATGCTTATTTGATTTCTTGCTGAGAGTTAGATGAGAAGATCGATCCCACTCTCATTCACTGTTCAATATAAGGGTACAGCCAGCAGCCGGTTAGCTTAGCTTAGCATTTAGACTGGAAAATGGGAAACAGCTTACCTGGCTGGCTCTGTCCAATAGGTGACAAAATCTGCCTGCCAGCACCTCAAGATCTCACTAATCAACAAACAAACGCTGAATGTTCAAACTGAACTCAGTATACTGAATCAACTGTCACTGATTGAATAACTGAACAAACGATATAGTGAGTGATTACAAATCTTTGAACTGAACTGAACAATATGATTCAAATAAGTAACATGATTTGTGTTTGTGTTTTCATTTAATGCCCCTTTATACTTCACTGCAAATATTGTACTTTTATTATTCATATTTTATAATTATTTAGTACATTTTTTTGGCACATTTACTGTAGTTGCTGGTTATTTTTCAGATTTTACAAACAAAACATGATGCTGAAAAGTATATAAAGCATTTAAATAAGCTCCTCGTCAACCAGCTATAACATTAACGTGCTACATGTTAATAGCATCAATAATAATGGTCCAGTAATACAGTGATATAACACTGAAAGGGCCCATTTTTGAAAAACGTATAATTGTAGTTTTAACACTTTGAGTACATTAATGTTCATAGGTGAAATTTTGAATGCATAACCTTTGAGTATTTCTATAGTGTGGTATCTACTTTGACTTAAGTAACTGATTTGAATACTTCTTCAGCAAGTCCACCAAAGGAGACGCACCCTGTAGGACCTGACGGATGCACTCACACACATTTCTCTCCCACTCTCATGTCTGATATCATGTCCTCGTCCAGCGTACACAAGCAATGCTGATATAATCCAGCCAGGCCTGACTCCACTGCAGCCCAACCTGGATGACTTCATGGACATACCAGGTACCCTCCCTACCCGTCCTTTCTTCTATCTTCTCTCCGCCAGTGGGATCTTCACATGTTGTCATAGAATGGCAGCGGATTGATTGATTTTGCGTCATCTGAGTATCCATCCAGTTTCAACCGTTCGTTTTTTACCCACCATAGTTCATTATTCATAAAAGATGATAGACGGGAAACGTCTGAACTGATCCTGATAAAAGGTATCAGAGTTTTAAAGTCATGTGACATTTTACTATATATAGTGCTGTGTCTGCACTATATTATTGGGTGGTGAAGTGCAGGTCAGGGTTGAGCCAGGAGAATGGGGAAGTGGAAGAGGATGTATTTAACCACGACCCCCGGCTCTGGCACCACCTACCCGGGAGATGGTGGACTTTCCTTCTCCAAAAAAAGAGCCCATGATCATTTTTGTTCAAAGTCGTATAGATAGATGGATTGATGGTTATCCAAGAAGATTTGGAGAGTTTCTTCATTCTGAAGCTTGACTTTGTTTGTCTGAAGTATTTGGTTTAACACTAGATACAGATACATGGTCCTGCAGGTAATTCTGATTATTGATTAAAGCGGACAGACAACCAGCACCTCAAGTGTTTAATACATCTGCAAACAAATATTTAAAGGAAAACTGCTATTCCCTGAGGAGGAAGGATGTCTGGATGGGTCAAATGCAGAGAAAGAATTTCACCGTGGGTTGCATGACCTACATGTGTCCACGTGTGACAATAAAAGACCTCAGGGTCCATGTTTATTTGTTTATTTATGTATTTTCTTTTACAAATTTTAGCTGGAAATGACTAATAGTCACAATAGGCACTTTTAGTGGACAGACTTTTCACGGGCACAATTGCCAGCAAGGATTACGTTGCAGCCATTGCAGCTCGTTTGCATATGCCGGCAGAGGCGATCTTCTGGACCAATTCCACAATTTTGACCCCAGAATTTGTAAAAAATAGGGCCCAGGTTTAAAAATACCAGTGTTTTCCTTTAACACTGAATGTTCAAAATGAAATGAATCACTAAAAATCACTGAATGAGTCACTAACAGAATCTGTGCTTTTAAAAACTGAACAAACTACACAGTTAGTGACTACAAATCTTTGAACTGAACTGACTCAAATAAGCAGTGTGATTCATAATTTCCACCTCTAACACATGTGTCATTTGTCGAATTTGTGCAAAAAGTAAAGTGTAAAACCAATCTGGGATTTTGCTTGGCGTTGTGTGCAGGGCTCTTTCTTGGCCAGGCGCCGTGACTTCCTGGATATTTACTCAGTGAGCAGAGACAGAGCCAGGCTAGCTGTGTCCGGACTTTATGTTTCGATAAATAAACAACAAAAAACTCCACAAGGAACCTTTAAATGGTGATAGCATGTCAAGTGATTTTACGTTTAAAGCTTGTTGCCCTCAAGTGTCTAGAACATAAGCTAATCCGGGTTTAAGTGAACTTCTAAGTAACTCACTGACTGAGTCCTTCATGAATGAATACTCGATAGCGGTGCGTCCCTTAGAGTGAGCGGGGCAGGGAAAGTTTTGCACCCAGGGCGACAAGCCTCTTCAGGGCAAACAGCTAGCTTGCAGGAAGACACATGGAGTTTAGTTCCGTGTGTAGGGGCACAATGGCTGTGGTTGTTTTGGCCTTGGTGTTGCTTTCAGTGATGCAATCCAGAAGCCCCGTGTGTGTGTGTGTGTGTGTGTGTGTGTGTGTGTGTGTAGCTGTTTGTTCTCACAACACTGGCAGGGTCCTGAGGGATCAGCTGTCTGCTTCTCTCTTGGTCACAAGAGCGACGCGGCCACGGGATTAAGTCATGTAGAGTGCTTCTCGTAGGTGGAAATACAGATGGCTGGTCTGAGGCCGCATGTTCTGCCAGTAGTCTGAGATGAAAACACAAATATGCTGGTATGTATTTTCAGATTGCGCCACACGGTTTGCCTTGTGTTTGCACAGCTTGTATCATGCTGGATTCCGAATAATGTATGTGTTCATTAATGATAGCCCTTCAGTTCCAACAAGGTGAAATCAGCATATCACTGTCTGAAGGAAGTGAGTTGATATTTGTCTCCTCAACTTGGTTTGAGTTCAGTAATGTCAGATGGGAAGAAAATGTTTTTAACCCTAGATGGCAGCTTGCCACAGTCAGTGGCTCCAAAAATATGTGACCTGCCAGAAAACCTTGAACGAGCACCACATGCAGACAGATTCACAACATTATGGATGGTGACTTGTTGTTTTTAATGTTTTGGCTCTGTGCACTTTTTTTTTTTTTTTCTGTACCGGTTCTAGCCTGCTATATTTGGGTGGGCAGGTAGAAATAATGGGTGGGCAACTAGGCTGAAAGTTGCTGGTTGAAATTCCTGACTGGGAGCTAGTGAAGCTAACTACGCTATGATTTCAGTCAGGAGGGCAGGTTTATTTACCATTCAATAAAACTTTGGAAGAGTTTGAGGTCTCATCAAACCCAATGTTTACAAAAATAGAAGGTTCTGTTATTCAAACTCAAACTAAAAAGTGCCAAAGAAAACAACTGAATCAACTAATCAATCCTATACTCAAACCTGTACCCAGTTCCACCTATTCTGTTGCACAGTATCCGATGGAGCAGGTATCTCATATCGTAAGTTGTCCTGACTGACATACATATAATTCAACAATGCAAAATCAGAACAAGATGTAAAACATGTTTTTCTCTTTGTTTCACTCCTTAGTGAAGGTGTAGTGTTATTCAAACTGAAAAATGCCAAAGGAAACACTGACTAAATGAATCAATTATATACTTAAACTTCAATGTAACTATATACATATAATCCAACAGTGCAAAGTCAGAACAACATGTTATAAAACTATTTTTCTTATTTTTTCCCGAAACAATTCTTTACCCCTCATTTATATCTATCTATTTATAACATCAGTCTCCTGTTTCCCTTGGCAAACATTATAACAAATTCATCCATGTCTAAGCTATTTGTGATCGATGTTTCATGGCCCAAAATCACCAAATTCCTCTTCCTTCCATGCGACACGGTGCGATGATCGCACAGCAAGGGTTGAGTATACTGTGACAGGTTTGTTGGCCTGTTTATGCTTGTGCATTGTATTTATTGTCTTAACTTTATATTCATGCCCCCTTCTTTGGCAGGGTTATCTTGAAAACTAGCGTTCAATGTCAGTGACAATTTGAACCGGTTAAATACAGGAAAGAAAGTTTGTTTGAGCAGATATTCCTGGACTCTGTGTAGAGCGAGGTGACAGCAGACGTCGGTGTAAGAAAAAGGAATACGACATTTGGAGAGTTTTGAAGGATGATTGTGTTAAACTCGTACCAGGATAACTTGTTTTCCACCCGCATAAAGGTTGAGATTTTGTGCAACTTTCGGAAACATTTCCTATCGTTCCAGCTGCATCAGTGCTCACGTTTCTTGTCCGATTAAGAGAGTGTGTGGTTTTCTCAGATATCTTCATGAACCTCCGGGGCCAGCCCACTGAGCACACTGATTTTGCTGACTGTGGCTATTTTGAGAGTTCGTCCAGCGCGGCATTTGCTCCTCTTTCCTCCCCTGTGGTAACAGCTCCTCAGCTGCTCATCAACACCCAGCTGCCTCAGGTACTGCTGCGGCAAACAGCTCTTCCTTTCATTAGCAACTGAAAGTACGATTGTTGAATCTGCAATATCTTTCTTTTCCAGCCCAATCTGTCATCTGACAATTTGTCCCAGCCCTCCTCATCCACTACCCGGCCGGACCTGACCAGGCCGGGCCAGGCTTGTGGTGAATACCACACGTCTAGCATCATACCAGGCGCCACGCCATACGGACAGTCATACCCTGATCCACCTGTTTCTATAGCATATACCAGCAGCATCGAGCAGCAAGCAGCCTCAAGTGTACCTTTTTTGTACCCACTGCCATGTCACAAGTTCAGCTACTACACAACGACCAGCGTGACCCCCACTGTCATCACTCACACCGCCTCCACCGTGGGGGCCCAGGGCTCTGTGCACCAGGCTCATGGCTACCCTCACACAGGGGACACGTACCCCCAGACTCTCTGCCACTCTTTCAGCTACCCGGCTGCTGTGTCTGACCCGGTCTATGCCATGCTGCCCTCTGTCACCGCGTCCCACTGCTTCTCAGTCCCGGAGCAGGTGGCTGTTGCAGGGGTCAGAGGGAAGCACAAGCAAAAGACAGGAGGAGTGAGGACAGCTGGCCCCCCCGTGGCTCTGTCTGGCCCCCCGTCCACTGCACCCACACCCACTAGCTGCCTGGCAGAGCTGCTCTCCTCCAGCACCCGCGAACGTGAGACAGTTCTGTCCCTTGTCCTATCTTGAACAACAGCTATTAATCTGAAAAAAATGAGCGTGGTCATGTTTCTGTCAGACAAAAATGAATTAACTACGGGGGGTTTTGTGCTTTCAGGGAAGCCATCGTTAGGATTTGATTCTATTCCAGTGACATCCAAAGGTCAGAGGTCATCGTCTCCCAGCTCCTCGGTGAGCCTGTCCTCTAGTATCACAAGTGCATTGTTCATTTGTGTTGATGACACACCATCTCAACGACAAGAAATTGATTCACTTTAAGAAATAGGTTGATCTTTTGGGAAATACCTTAATTAGCTTTCTTGGCCAGAGTTAGATAAAGAAATTGATACCACACTCATGCAGTATCTGTATTCTAAAAATGAAGCACCAGCTGTTTCTGTATTAGAAGTTCATAATCATAAATCAGGTTCAGTCAGGCATCTCAACTCGTTTGAAATGTTTATCACAGCAGCAGAACATTGTTCGAGTTTGGCATCTGGGCTCCGACCTCAAATTTCTTAAACCCCCTAGCAGGAGTCTGCAGGTGGATGCTGCTGCTGGTGGTGGGGCTCAGAGAACACTCTATTGTGTGTTGTTTAGCAGTCAAGCAGCAGCACGCATGCTGGAGGATCTTCGTCGCAGCTGCAGCATGGAGCTGGTTGGCCTGCAGGGATCCCAGCGTTGACGCCTCTGCACAGCCAAAGCGCCACCCTGAGTCACAGTGGACCCCACGCCAGCAGCTCCAGGGGCTCGGCGGTGTCTGCCGTGCTCACCCACGTCTCCACACACACTGGCACAACTCTCCTCATTCCCAAGACTGAGAAACTATCTCCCGTCAAGCTCTATGGCATGGACAGGAGCATCGTAACAGGTATGCCCGCGATGCTTCAAAGCACTCAAGTGAAACGACAGTTCGCTTTTTCCAAATGCTATTAGCGATTGTGTTTTTTTTAATTGGTGAATGATAACATGTTCATTGTCAAGGAATGCACTGTGAAACGTCTTGGGGACACTGACATGCAGCAACCGTGCGACGAGAACATATATTGGTAGATTAGTGGCTCCAGTGCTCTATATTAACACTTTAGCATACGTTTTGTGCAATATTGAATCATTTGTCCTCTTTGGGCCCCAGGCAGTTATTTAAATGACACCATGTGAGACGTTTAGAGGGGTGGAACTCATAGACATCTGAAATGAGCAAAAGGACCAAACAAACACTTTTTTTGTACAGGGTCTCAAGCCAGATGATTGGGAACTACTGCTGGCGTGTGGAATTTTATATATTTTATATACAATCTTTATCTGAAAAGTAACTATAGCTTTCATCTAAATATTTATATGTATACCTGCAATCAGTGTTTGTTGTACTTTAGTACTGGTTAACACATTTTAGCATGCTAACGTGCTGACGTCTGCATTTAGCTGCACATCCCAAAAGAAAGGCAAAAAGTTTTTAATTTTTTCTTTACCACCAATCAGTTGATAAAATAAATGAAAATTGTGGTAGAAGAAATGAGAAGTACGTGTACATGAACTCTTATATGTGTGGTAAGGCTAAACTAGCTAGTAAAAGATTTTGACCAACTAAGTGGAGGTTAAAGGTAAAGTGTACAGCTTTATATTTATTTTTACACATTTTAATTCACACATTCATTCATTCATTCATTCATAACTATGTGTAAATTCTGTCAGTTTCGGAGTTCAATAATTATCACACAGCATTGTGTGTATGTTAAAATGTTGGCATCTTCTAACAGCACATGGATGATTTTGGATTCCTCTTTATGTTCTCATCAATTGTGGCTGAATCTAGCAAAAAGGGTAGTTGAAATTAAGCCTGTTATAGAAGTTCCAGCATCCACATCCATTGTATACTGATACATATACAATGTAACTTCGTGACTGAAATCACATTATTGACCTGCAGAGAGTTTGCGGTGCATACGAGTACGTGATGTAGATAAGTGATTTGTGCATGGGAACATGTGCACATGTAGAAGTCATCTAATTTTCCTGCAAATGTAAAGACTGACAAACAGACATTTTGTGGGATTGGCTCCAGCCCCCCCCCCACCCCCCCTCCCCTTCGGGATAAGCGGTATGGCTAATGAATGAATGAATGAATGTAAAGACTGGATATTGTTATCTGTGTTTCTTTAAGTACATTTTCCAGGACATCCAGGCCAAACGTCACCACCAAACCCTTTAGATAAAGCCTCCAACCCCGAGTCCTCACACTCAGGCTTCTCAGGACACGGAAAGATTGAATCAAGTAAGGTAGGACGCACTCATTTAAGTTACATATACTGTCTATTTATGTTTTCAAATACTACAGCATGGCATTGAATAGTTTTTTAAAAATATGTATATAATCAAGTCCTTGTTGAGTGCTAAATAAGTGAAAAGTGGAATATATAGGAAACTGATTGTTGACTCAGTATGTGCAACTGGGGGCAAAGTGTGATGCACATTTTCCCACGCGGCGTTATCTGCAGCACACAGAGACCAGGAGGATAACTCACATCTCGGCAGAGCAGAAGAGGCGTTTCAACATCAAACTGGGATTTGACACTTTACATAATCTTGTGACAACACTCACCTCTCAGCCAAGCATAAAGGTAGGCACTGTGAAAGGCTGTGCTGTTACGTGTGAGATCCATGTGCTGAAAGGTGGAGACGGAGAGCAGCCCCAAAGAGCAGTTGAGTCGATGCACAGTTTAACTGGAAAGCTCCATGAAATGTAAATGCAGCTAAGGAAACATCTCGCGTTCATGAGTGTAACCACGGTAATACTGAAAATTAGTTCAATAATTGCGGTGTATTGCTGACATGTGCTAATCCCTCTGCCTGCCGGCAAAGATCAGCAAAGCCACCACACTGCAGAAGACGGCTGAGTACATCAGTAAGATGCAGCAGGAGAGGGGACAACTGCACGAGGAGGCTCAGAGACTCAGAGAGGAGATCCATCTCCTGAACTCTGCAATAAAGTGAGACCTTTGGCTAGGCTTTTCCTGCTGATACGAAGATGCACTGCACTGCGTTGTTGACTCACTGTGTTTTTTCATGCAGTGTGTGCCAGCAGCAGCTCCCAGCCACTGGTGTGCCCATCACACGGCAGCGCTTTGACCACATGAGGCAGAAGTTCCGAGAGTACGTCCAAGTGCAGACGCTGCAAAACTGGAAGTTCTGGATCGTATCCTTGTGAATGTAAATCTGCCTAAGGTTAATTAGAACATCTCACTGTCACAAGCACAAACTTAAAAAACACACCTACTCTGCATAAAACATTTGACTAGAATATGATCCAGCGCTGAGTACTAAATGTACCCATCTATTCCTGTGTGAGCTTCTTATATTTCTGTACTTTGCAGTAGTTGGCTGCAGCATAAACTGGCACTCCTCAGACTTTGGAGGAATATCAAATCATATTTTGTTGCCTAATCCTTTTTCTTTGAAATCCAAATGAATTAATTACACCAATCTGGACAGATACAGAGAAGGATAGTGTTTTTAAAGTGTAGCAGGGAAAATATCCCCTGAACTGGAGCTTTTACTTTGGTGCAGCACATATGGTATGTGACCAAAACCTGGTCTTTGTACAGATTTCAGCATGATTTCGAGTTTTAATTCGTAAAAACCACATTATTCATCTGGGACGTCTCATTGTGATCAGGCAAATAAAATAAATGCCTGTGTGTTGCAAATGCCAGTTGCATAGAAAATATTGCATTATTAATCCATAACTCTTTCCTTAATGATCACCTAATCTGTTACTGCTGCCCTTACCTTGCAGGCAAGATGAGAAGATTAGATTACAATTGTATCATCTTTCTGCGTTGCACAAAAACACCTTCAGGGTGTTTTCTTTCCATGAATTTTAAGGTATTTTCTATGGCTCCTCAAGTAATTGTGCATTTATGTAACTGCTGGTATTCGAAATTGAAAACATAAAGTTCTCCAAGTGGCTCTTTTCTCTTTACATAGAGGCAAGTTAGCATCATTTACAGTATGTCTGACTGCTGATTCTGTAGCCTCTCCATACACCGTGCTATTCAGTGAGTATTGACTCATTTAGTTTTTCTCATCCACTTGTTTAGTGCTGCTCCCAAAACACTTGCAGCCTTATGACTGAAATAATCAGTAAAGAATAAGTGTGATGATATTCTAGATTTTTCTTATTGTGGACAAATCTCACGAAAAGATCAAAACCAGCAATGAACTGATTCTACTAACAAGTGTGTGTAAATGCTGATATATCTTATTCCTCTGAGCCATAGAGCTCCATTGTTTCAAAAAACTGTTAAAAACACATCAAAGAGCCACACTTTTGATTGAATGACATGGTCCTTTACTGCAATGAACGTGCACATAAACCGTCCTGCTGCTGTAAATACTCACTAGCACACCTAATCTGTATTAATCTTCAGGTGTAAATAGTCCCCAACAAATTCACCATTTACTCCTGTTTAAGTAACATTTGCTAAAAACTACAGTGCCCTGCTGTTATAGGAAATGACGGAGCATTTCTTTAATGAGACTGAACATTTTTGTCTACAGTAGAACGGGCTTGGGACTAAGTACCACATACAGGGCAGGGAAATCGGAAAGTATTGAAAGACGGACTACGGACAACTTTGTTCTGTTTTGGGGATTTATTGGCAACGAGAAAGCAGGAGAATAACTCCAGCCCAACCAACGCTGTAAAGCACTTTGCTGTTGACATAATTTGAGACACCATGCGATGCTTAATAACCATTCACTAACGTTAGCAAAACAAGACCGTTGACAAAAATTCATTAACTCTAGTGTGTCAGTCAGATTTCTTTCCTCAACTCAGTGTCAGTTCAGCATCATCATCGAGCCGCTGTTTGAGTCCTATAATGGAATGGTGTCCACTGCCAGTGTGGAGGACCTGTGTCGGTCCACTTTGTCCTGGCTGGACCAGCACTGTTCCCTGCCTGCCCTAAGACCCAGTGAGTCCAGTACAACTGGTTCCTCAATATACACTCACCGGCCACTTTATTAGGTACACCTTGCTAGTATCGGGTTGGACCCTCTTTTGCCTTCAGGACTGCCTTAATTCTTCGTGGCATAGACTCAACAAGGTGCTGGAAACAGTCCTCAGAGATTTTGGTCCATATTGACATGACAGCATCACTCAGTTGCTGCTGATTTGTCGGCTGCACATCCATGATGTGAATCTCTCGTTGCACCACATCCCAAAGGTGCCCTGTTGGATAGAGATCTAGTGACTGTGGAGGCCTTTTGAATACAGTGAATTGTCATGTTCAACAAACCAGTTTGAGATGATCTGAGCTTTGTGACATGGAACAACATCCTGCTGGAAGTAGCCTCAGAAGATGTTACACTGTAGTTATAAAGGGATGGACATGGTCAGCAACAATCCTCAGGTAGGCTGTGGCCCAAAGTATGCCAAGAAAATACCCCCCCACACCATTACACCACCACCAGCCTTTCTATCATCTCCAACCAGTCTGGCAATTCTCCTCTGACCTCTGGCATCAACAAGGCATTTTGGCCCAGAGGCTCACTGGGAATTCTCTCTTTTTCAGACCATCCTCTGTGAACCCTAGAGGTGGTTGAGCGTCAGTCTCTGAAATGCCCATCTGGCACCAACAACCATGCCACGTTCAAAGTCACTTAAATCACATTTTTTCCCCCATTCTGATGCTCTGACCTCCACCAGGCCAATGTCATCCTCAAAACTACATTAAAATGTTTGAATTTCCATATATAAAATCATACCCCAATGAATATACCATGGTTATGACCTGGAGCTCGTTACTGTGCAATACAAAGTGTTGACTGTTAAAGTCTTGTAAGCAAGTTGATAGTGTAGTAAAAAACTAAAATGTTTCAGTGTTATATGCCTCCAAGGTACCACCACCCTGTCTCAGAGATAACCATCAGTATGACTGTACACGCTGTAAACATATTCAGGGCAAATGTAAGCGTGCCCTGGTACCTGGAAGTACAGTATGTTATGGGGTTTGCTGCCTAGTGTGGTATTTGGTCAGGTGCACATTCTGATTAATAAATTGTTTAAATAAAAACAAAATAAAAAAGGTTAAGAATCATTAAATATGGAAAAATAAAACTTTGATGTTTTTAAATTGCACCTTCATTTCTGTTCAGAAGGGGAAAAACTAAATAGGACTGACCTTTTACAGCATTTTCTGTGGCGGCTGTAACTCCCAGTGGTGTAGACATCAATGCTCTTGAATTACGGCCACCATCAAAAATCAGCAACTTCTCCATATCCCACCTTTTCTTAAGAGTTGCATTTGAAAACACCATGAACGTTTATCCTGGTGTTCAATGCAGGAACCGGCCGACGGTAACATACAATAGCCACTGATAACCTCCCTCTGATGCAGAGTCACATTAAATGCAAATTCAGATTAATTAAAGACATTCGAAGACTGTCGGATCATAAATGTAATTGTATGGAGATTTTCACTCTCTGGAAATGAGTCCTATAATGAGCATTCAAGAAACGATGTCTGTGCAGCAGGCCTAATAAAAACCTCAGTCATGACAGCCCAGCCCAATAAACCACCTGCAAAGACCACTTAGCTTCAGAAATTAAGATGAAATTTAATCAATAATCTGACAAAACAAAAGTGGAGTTTAGTTGTACTATCTTCTGTAAAAAGCATCTTCCCTTTCCAGTGCCAGTACATTTGTCCCAAATCCAAACCAGTGAATCAGGTGTTGCCCAGATGAAAAAAGCTCACATTTAGTGAGGGAAAGAAAGAGACGGGCGAAGGAAGGCGGCAGAACAGTCACTTCTAGCAACATAGAAATCATTTAAACCCCTGCTACAGGTAGATGCATTGGTGCCAAAGGGTCACCTAATGTGGACAGACTGCACCAGCTCTGCTGCCAGTCAAGAGGCGCTCATCTGTTCTCCACAGTAGACTAACAATTGGCCCATCGCAACAGTTGGTCCTTTATTAATAATGTGAAGAAAAGAAAGTTAAGCATCTGGCAGCTCGAGAGCCACGTTTTCTCAGGAATAGGTGAAGACCAAGCTAAAGCTAAAAGCCCATATATACAGAGGCAGCAACAATATGCATGAACAAAACCATGGCAGGTTTTAAGTCAATCCAACACCTCCAGAACCTGAATCCAAACCAACCTCAATCCTGCAGATTTTCAAGTAGAGGTGGGGATTCAAAGAAAATGGGGTGGAACAAGGGTGCGTTCAGACCGACAACAGGGATGCTTTACCCAAACTAGAGTTCTGGATTAAACATCACAGCAAAACACGGGGTCTGGCGGTGGGCGGGATTTACTTTGGTTACTGCTAAGATCAAAACGTCAGTGCAGGAAGGAAAGCAGGAAGCCCTTGATGCACTGATTTGATTGGCCAACTGTGTGTCAGACGTCTCACTGCGCCAAGTGCATCATCTTTGCCCCGTGTTTCGGCAGCCTGATTTGTCAACACGTCGATGAGAGCTGCAGTGTTATTCACACAGTGCTGCTGTCAGTCTGAAAACAGTCCAATAACAAAAACCTGTGGCTGGACCTTATATGGGCTATCGCAGGATCTCTCGTCGGGTAGAAATTATTTTCAGAAAGTGAGTGAATCCCACCTGGCTCCTTGAGGCTGGGCTAATCTTGCAGAGGGCAACTCGTTTGCTAAATGTATTTATTAAAAACTTAATTTCATGTTCCTGCATCTGTCACTCCCCTGCGACGCTCTCTCGAATGCTTTAGCTACAAAATCCCACTTCTGCACACTGCAGTTGAATTTTCTACATGAGAATGTGTAAAGGAAGGCCCTCAAGTTAACAAGCACTGGAATAAAAAGCACTTCAGATAAAAGAAGAAAAGAAGAGGCCTGTGGTTCTGAAGAGGTTTTGTTGGTACTCAAACAAGCTCAGAATGCATTTACACCTCCCCGTTTAGGCTGTGGTGGCGACATACGGCATTTCTCCCGTTTAGCCTTCTAGCTGCGAGGTAGGAACCCAGTTAACACGAATGCAGCCTGCTAGAAGGGTCTGGAGAGGGTGTGTTGGTTTGGATCTTTAGTAACAAAAACATAATCATTTTACTTTCATAATAAATAAAATAAAAAAACTATAGCAAAAAAAAAAAGCTTGTCAAATCTTACTGGATGCAGAAGAATACAAGAGAAAAACATTTACAAATAATAGCTGGAGTAAAATAAAAGTGGCATTAAAAATGGATTTCAATCGGTGGGAGCAGCTTTGCTCAGAGACACAGACCAATGGTGGGGGAGAATCTTAAATATAGGGCCTATTAAGTGAGAGACAGATCCAGCCAGTAACAGCTTAGTGGTTGGGTGGGTCCCGTTTCTGTGGCGATTCATCGTATGTTTCTGTATACATTTTTCTTTATAAAATATTTTATTCATACAATCATTTCTTTAACTATAGCAACATTACTATTTAATTTTGAGTGGCAAGATATCAGTTGCACATCACCTCATAACAATAGTATATAAACAAATGCAGAAAAAAAATGATTCTGTATCCATTTGAGTATGTCTCTCATTTTGCTTTTCAGTTCAACATGTGTCTGTACACCTGTCCATCCGTCTGTGTCTGTGATAAGCCGATGGGAGTCTTCCTGGTCCTGGTGGGGGCAAGTGATTGGTACAGCTCTGAACAGTGGCCTCCGCTGGCTTGCCAGGAGGGGGGCCCTGCATGGCAGAACAGGTTGGCCATTGGCTGCTATTGGTGACCCTCATGCCGGCCCATTTACAGCTGGCTCTGAGGATGCAACAATCTGGTCCAGTCTGGGAAGAAAGGCAAAGATGATGCTTGAGGGGTTTCTTGGTCTAGTGGTGCAGTCCAACTCCCACACAGAGTGCACAAGTGCAGTTACACTTACTTGGCCTCCTCTATGGCTGACATCTCCTCTAGAGGACCATTGGGCAGCTCCACAGTGGGCCGACACTTCTCACTGCTTACAGGAAACACAGGAGAAAGGAGAAAATAAAGGTTGCTAAATTTCTGGCCTACAGTTCTATTGAACATGATTCTTGTTGGATAATGGTACGGTGTAAGCTCCAGTCCAAGATGTTCCATTTCTTAAACAGCAACAACTTTATTAAATATGAAACATGTTCAATAAGAAACACAGGATGTGGGAGTTGCACTGTTTAATAACCTATTCCTGATTTGTCCCTGAATGTCACATGCTACCTTTATAGGATCTGTAAAAAAAATTAAATACCTCAACTTGGTTTTGGTGCTACACAACACCTAGACCAGCTACATATTTGGTTTAGTAGATGGTGCAGATTCAGATATAACAGTACAGTGCCTGGTGTTTTATATTGTGGTAGATAACTCTGCAAATTAAAAAAATGGCTTTAGGTTTGACTTGGCCAGCTGTTGGGTGTTGCCAGACAACTGGCCAATCAGAGCTCCTTCTGTTGCTCTGTGGGCTGTAAAAAACAGATGATCTTTTTTATGTTTACATTTCAATTCAATTTTATTTATATAGCACTATATCATAACAGAGTTATCTCATAGCACTTGTTAATATAGAGCAAGTCCAAGCCAACTCTATATGTACAGACCCAACAATTCCAATATGAGCAGCACTAGGAGACAGTGGCAAGGAAACACTGCCTTTAACAGGCAGAAACCTCGAGCAGAACCAGGCTCTTGGTGGGCGTCATCTGCCTCAACCGGTTGGGTAGAGAGAATTTGGAGCATTGTGATGCATCATTTACAGGAAACTAATTGACCAATATCTAATCGTATTTTAAATTCACCAATTGATTCAAATGAGAAAAAAAAAAAAACCAGTGGAAAATCCTCTAGGTACTCCAGTGCAACGATTGGCTCGGGCACTGCTGCTGGCTGCATTACGATGGCGATGCATTCGATAGCTTTTAGCTCTAAATTGACGTACACTTATGAAGGGACTGTAACTATTTTGGATCAGCTTTTATACCACACACTGAAAAGTCTCACACATATCAGGGGTAAAGATAGTTTGCAAGTGAACATATCCACATGAGTAGTGGTGAATTCTGCAGAGCGTGCGCACACTTTGTTTTTCTTCAGGTGTGTGGTGTGGTGTGTGTTGTCTGACCCTGTTTTGGGACAGCAGGCTAACGCTGAGCTGCTGAAGCCTGTTCTCTCCGAATCCACACACTCCACTACTGAGTATTTCTCTGAAGAAGCACTCTTTTCTTCATCGCTGGAACACACAGAAACACACAAACATACATTAATACCATATGAGGTGAGTAGTACCAATCACTTTCCCCACAGAACACACACAGAACACCGTGAGATGTGAACAGTGATGCATGCTGAACTGACTGACTGAGCACACGGTAAAACAAAGGATGAAGGTGTTGAAATGGGTAACTGTGAACAGTATGTAGGAAAAGCATCAAAATGTACAGCAAATGGAGAAAGGCAACAGTTTGGATTGTTTAGCTACAACACTCAGCCAGCTACAGAGCCAGCAAACAGTAGGCAGGCCTACAAACTGATTTGGAAACAGATTAGACCAAAATTGATTGTGCCAGCCGTCAGTCTTGCTTTGTCTCAGAGAACCACCAATAATCTTGATGAGGCCTCAATCAAAGCAAAACACCCACAAACATCCAACATTTGAGGTGCTACCTAACAATTACTCTGTCAATTTCAGAAAAGAAGCCCTCGTGCTATAGAAGATGTGTTAAAAACCAATGGTTATTGTTGCATTTGTGGAAAAGGTTCCTTTGCCACCAAAGGCAATACCTTTCATACTGGTACCTTCATGCTTCGTTAACATTTGTCTTAGTCTAAGAACTGACAAAAATCATGGACATCTCAAAAGGCACACAACAACATTAAGAGAACGTGTCTGCATCGACGTTTGTGTACCACTTTATTTGAACAATAAATAATTGCTGCAACCAAAAGTAATCTATAATAGTATTGATAGGATAAATTGTTTTAATTTAATAAAAAAAAGAAGGTTTGTCTTCGTACATTCATTTATTCTGTTCAAGTTTTATTTTTCTTAACTGCATTTTCTTTTATGGGATTCTCTTCTGTAAAGCTGCATTTAATTTCTTTATTGTAAAGCACGTTGAACTGCATTTCCTGTATGAATGGCGTTATATAAAGTATTATTATATTAATAATAATAATAATAATAAATGCAGTATGTTTGCTGCTCATTCCAATTACATAAGTGAATCCCAGTCCCAGTAAGTGAATGTTGCATGTCAATGCAACATTCACTTACTGGGACTTAACTCAAATTAGCAGCATCTGAAAAGTGAAAATGCATCCAGCTTTCTACTTTAAGATTATCATTGTTATTGTAATAGTGCATATTGTTTTATGTAACTAGTACACCAAGGGCCACGCGTTAGCTGTTCTAACGTTGCTGCTGAGATCGGTCACGAGTCCCGACAGATCCTCATTCATATGAACTACTATGCAAACATGAGGTCATAACATATTGTCCCGTCAGTTAAATACATTATGTTCACCAGTGTGTTCAGTCAGAACCTGATGACCAGACCTGTCCGGCAGGGTTTACTAATGTGTAAATGGTAAAAGGTTACATCTACCTTAATTAATCACTTATTAATTCCATGCAGCACCTGGCGAGCACGCTCAAACACACCTACAATGTTGCGTGACCAACAGGTGCACGCTGGGTCTGGCTAACATGTTAAATTGCTCATGGTGGATCCTCCAGTCTGGCTAACATGTTAAATTGCTCATGGTGGATCCTCCAGCTGTGATTTCTGCATCAATATTGGGACTTTTACCGTCAGTAAGGTGTGTGAGGCTATAACACGGTGTGACTACAGAGCCTCACTCAGCTGTAAGTGTTGACTCTGAGGAGCAGAGTGGGACAGAGAGGTTTAGTGGACTGGTTATATTATGCTTTGAGAATAGACGAGCAGAGAAGCTGAACCTAGGGTTAGGAGCAGCTTGCTGTAGACAGGCGAGTACAACAACAAACTCTGTTATTGAGTTAACTCATTATACAGATGAAAGCTTCAGCAAACAGTCTGTTGGCTAGCAACGTGGCAGCTTGGTGGTGTGATGTTGTTCCACTACTGTGTACGCTGACATTTAATGCCATTTATTTTGGAGCCTAAAGGTGTTCTTTAACTGAACAGTAGTATTATACATCAGAAAACCTGTGGGCAATTTCACTGGTGTCATTTGAAAAAATTATTTGGTTTTTTAAAAAAAGGGTTTGGCCTTTTAAGATAACAAAGGACATTTCAAAATTAAATAAACTTCAAAAACTGCACTTGGACAACACCTTTGGTAGAAACACATGCAGAATGGAGATAATGAAATAAACAAACAAGGATCTGAAACCAAAGAAGAAGATCAAAATTGGGAAAGAAAAGTTGGTGGTTGACGTGACAACAAGACTACATCACGGCCGCAGGCTGATCTCTGATTGGCTGTACATACCGATAAGATTTCAACACTCTGAAGAAGACCACACCCACAACGCACAGCAAGAGAGAGAGGAGGGGAAGCTCAGGTTGTAAGTGTCGCTCAGTTCATCAGACATTTATTTACTCAGACAGACAGACAATATAATGCAGCATCAACAAGGGGACAGAGGACAACCAACTTGTCTGTGGACTTAGGATAGGCAAGTGATTCACAATGAAGGCATTAACAATCACTCCTTGTAGGCCTGGATGATGGAATCATTCTAAACCCTAAATATACAAATAGTGTACAGCAGTTCATCACCACATTGGCTGTGGAGTTTTTTGGCCATTTGGTTGTGTGAGCTGTAACCACCACAGATTAGTACACATGAAAAAAATAAGAGCACAGAATGAAAGATAACTGATCCAGCCCAAGGCCTTGACCTACAAACTGTCTGGTATTTTGGCGCCCTGAGCACATGGTGCACAGGTGGGAGGTTCATTCACATTGGGCAGAACAAAGCGAGCTGTTGGTATTTTGTCTTAGATGTTGCACTGAGAATAGGTGTCCGTCCCACCGCTGCAACTTGAGGATTTGTCCCCTAGAGCAAACTAAATACTTGCAGCAAATGTGCATCAATACTGGAATATTGCTAAAAATGCAATATAGTTATTTTACTTAAACACTATAGATGTAGTCATTCTGGTAAAGACACCATAACGTAAGAGCACATTGGAGTACCCCCCTTTTCACCACAACACTAGGACTGAAACGCTACTAATGCCCTTCGGTCATTTAGCGCAGAGGGATATGTAGTGGTTTTAGTGTAGGCGTGTTAGGCGAACCTCTTGAAGACGGCAGTCTCAGTCTTGGCATCAACAGTGAGGCTGACCGTTTCTTTCATGGAGCCATTGATGACCGTCTCCGTGATGCTGCGCTGCTCAAAACAGGCCGTTTCCTCCGGCGCTTTAGATCTCCCACAATCATTTGGTGAGTTGGAGGAGGGAGAAGCCACACTGGTGCCCAACCAGCCATCACAGTCTGGGTGGTGTTAAGAAAGGTAACAGGCATCAGATTTGACCAAGGTCAAGATTATTTAAGTTGTTTCAACACTTAACAATAAACAGCTCCCCTGGCAAGAGATAGTCACTGCTTTAGATTTTACTACTAAAATACAATCAAATGAAATCATACACAATAGCGAGGGTTTAACTTCATAGGAAAGTGTGTCCAACAACAAGGCCAGTTCGAGCCACAGACATGAAAATGTTAGAGGGAGGCCTGGTGTGGATGTACATAAATCTCACACTCTCATCATGCACACATCGCACCTTCAGGCTGAATGGGTGCATTGACCCCCAGAGGGTCCATTGCCTCTATGCTGGTTTCCATAGCAACAGGAGAGTTGCACCTCAGAGGGTCTTTGGGCCTGAAAGAGAACAATTTCTATTAATGAAGGACTCCTTCATATTACTATATGCTCTCCTATAGCTGCAGAGCTGCAGGCACACTACCAGAAACTAAACCAGAGTCTGTCAAGGTTTCCTACCTGACAGGGGTGAAGTTGGAGAAATCAGCCCAGCCTGTTTCAGAGTTGGAGGTGGCAGCAGAAGAGGCGCTCCATGCTGCATCGGGGAGAACCTCTTTGGAAGAGGAGGACGACAAAGGAGAGGAGGCAGCAGAGTTGTTGTTGCTGGAGCCCGGAGCTGTAGATGTACCTGTATCCATGGGAATGTCGTCAAAGTTGGCGGTCCACACTGGCCCTTAAAATATAAGGATAAAGAATACATTAATCAAAAAAACTATGGTTTTCTTACAAATGAAAAAAATAGCACTGAACCATTTCTAATGCTGCCCACCCTTACTTGTGTGGACAGAAAACGGCATAGTAATTCCATAACCGTCACCATCAGCACGGCATGCAAAACCCTGACCTGAAAATAATCAACATAGTTCTTACATCCCAAATTTCATCAATGGTGAATGATCTTCATTGGACTAAATCTTATTCTAATTGGAATCCTAAACCAAGTCGAGGACATAATGTTCTTCCTTGGGTCCATTACTCATCGTTCTGTCCTTGGGTTGATATGAGGTACTGGAGTTCACCAACCTGCATCCACTTCCATTCTGTCGTCGGTGCTGGGGTTGGAAGCTTCAAAGGGATCTCTTTTCACATCCTCCTCCTCCGAGTCGGTGCTTTCCTCACTGTCTGTGCTGCCTGAGCTCCTGAGGTGGACAAACCCACACACCAACAGAGTTCAGCTTGGGTTGTTAACCCTCAAAGACCTAGAACACTTTTTGGGGCGCCGGACTCTCATGCATTTAATTTGTTTTTCTAACCTACTTAAGCAGTCTGCATCAAGTGCCAAACGTCATTTAATTCAAGTGAACCTTAATTTTCAGTAGCCCCAATTTTACATTTGCTTTGTCTGAGAATTGATGAATTAATCGTATCTTAGATTTTGCCATCTTGTCTGTCATTGTGTTGGTTGTGTGGTTAGCTCTGTCATGCAAGTCTGTTATGTGTGTATGTTTTCACACAATCAAATACACAGTTCGTCCTGGTTCTCTCTGCGTTTATTCAAATTCCAAAAACTGGTTGATTGGTGCAGTAAACAGTGTCATGGATACACGTAAGCCTGGACATTTACATTTTGAATCAATCGGGAACCAGGAGGTTGGACTAAGTGTCTACAAGCATTGCCGTTTGGCTTGGAGGGAGAAACAACGCGAGTTTCCATGGCGAACCAATGCTGAGTTGCTTGATTATCAATCAGCAGAAGGTTGGCAAATGGCTGTATTAATGTTTACATTTTCTAATTAAGCCTATGAGTTTGCCTAGACAATGGTAGAAGGATGACTTAAAAGGTGCAAAAGTTACAATAGAAGATTATTCAGCATGACAGTACATAAATAAATATTGTGTGCGTTTGTTTAGCTGACCTTGGGCGTCTCTGTGCCTCTGGTGCGAAGGTGACATCTTTTTCATCCCAGATATCCTCCTCATCTGAACCAGCATCTTCAAACTGCTGGATTTTCTCCTTACAGCGAGCCTCAAACAAAGCTATATTCGCCTGGGGAAACACACACACACACACACAAACACGGGCCACATACTTACAAAAACACAGCTTATATGTACAGCACATGCAAACTAATGTTGAATCCAGCAGGAACAAAAGCCGCTCAGCCGTGAAGCAGACCGTAACATGTCCTAGCACAGCTAATACTGCAGATGTAGAATGTAAATACTGTCTGTGTGCGTTTAAATGAGAGAAGTTAAATATCACTCTGACAAAGTATTCAGACCCTTTGCTATGAGACTACAAATTTAGCTTCAGTGCCTAGGACATGATTTGGAAGGGCACACACCTGTCTATTTAAAAAAAAAAAAAAGCTCAGGAGATTTTCCTGGTAACCATTTGGGGCGGAGGCAGGGCCTGGGGGACTGTTCAGAGCTGAGGGAAACTGAATACAGCCAAGTACAGAGATATCCTTAATGAAAACCTGGTCCAGAGTGCTCAGGACCTTGGACTGGGCCAAAGGTTCACCTTCCAACAGGAAAATGGCTCTAAGGACCACAGGAGTGGCTCAGGGACAACTCTGTGAACGTTCTGAGAAGCCCAGAGACTCAAGGCTGTAATCACTGCCCACGATGCTTCAATAGTACAGAGCAAACGGTCTGAGTATTTGTGTCAGTTTGAGATTTCAGTCTTTGTTTAATACATTTGTAAAAAATATTCTAAATTGTTTTTGCTTTGTCATTATTGGGTGTTGATGCTGGAGAAATTTATTTTAACGATTGTAACACAAGGCTGCAACATGAAAGAATTTGGAAAACAGAGAAGGGGAATCAGGTTTCGGGGTTAGACATTTGTACAGGGTTGGACATTAACCCTGGCCACAAAAAAGCCATTTAGCTGGCCCCCCCCCAAGTTTTATCCCTATACTGCGAGCCTTCGCCAAAAGCAACATCAGATTTCCACAAACATCCTGATGCCTTACGAAGGAAAGAGACTGAACTAAGACTGTGAGAGAATATATGTACCATATGTTTACAAAGAACTTGAGTTTCATTTAATTTAAAATATTTTTGATTCTGTTAATGTCTTTTCATTTATTGAGGTGTCACAGTTAAGAAAGGCTGTATTAAGTTGTGTTACATTGCCTTTTCTGAATTTAATTTAGGGGCTTGGTGGCCCGTGCTTAAAATTATTAGCTCATATCCCTGTTGTGCCTTGCTCCAAGCATGAGGTTCAAATGCAGGTAGTAGCAAAGTTTAGTTTTAACCAGGTGAATTCTCATATTCTATGTAATCGGCCATAGATACATCTATAGTCTAGAAGAGAATGAAATGAATGTTAACAGTGAGATCAGGAAATATAACACATGCCATATTAATAATATATTCATGAGAATCTTACATTATCCTCTCATTGACTACCTATTCAAGAGTAATAATCAAAGTACTTACACTTTCATTTGTATTCAGTGAAAAATTGATGTCTGATATTCTATCAAAGGGAATACTGCAATGTTAAAGAGAACAGAGTTTAGTTCAGTTAGGGTCATTAGGCATCCACATATATGGCAACACAGGCAGACAGGCTCTAACACACAACGGTAACACTTCATCTTCAATACTGCAGGGAAAAGACAAACTTACTCTCAGCCCATGCCAGGCTCATGGCAACATAGTGATAGTGCTGGAGAAAAAAACATTTTGATAGCCACATGTTTTTTTTACATGCATGTTTTGTGTTGTTAACCGAGACATACAGGTAGAAGAAACATTTAGGTGGAAGTCAAAATGGCCAATTTTCAACAATACGTGGTGGAAAAATATGATTCTGTAGCCAACATAACCAACCCCCCCACCCAACATTTCAGGTGAAGTTCAACATTTGGGAGAATTGTTAATATCAAGATTAATATCAGCTCAGGATTAAGCCTAGTTTAGCAGAAAGACTGGAAGCAGAGGGATGCTGCTACCCAAGCTCTGTTACAGGTGAAAAATACACCATCAGCTGTATTTAAATGATGGCAGCCAGTAACACTTATTTTCATTATCAATTCATCTGCTGACAATTTTCTCAATTACTCATTTGATCTCCAAAAATTAAGAAATAGTAAAAATGCTTGCAACAACTTCCCAGAGTTCAGGGTGGTGTTTTCAAAATGTTCCATCAAATGTTTGACATTTTTGCTCGAAGAATGACAATCGAAATAGTTTCCCCCCAGCGCCCAGTTATTGTGCCAAGTTGGGCTAAAACATCACGGGCCTAGCTCAATACTGGACACCCTTTAATTAAACTAATATTAATATTCTTATCTGCGACCGGTGCTTTTAATGAACACTATCAGAAGCTCAGGGAGTCGTTCTAGACAGCTGCAGCAGCCTCAAGCTTTCCAGTGGGAAACAATTTTCTCATCAACACTACAACAGAGATTAAGGGTAATCTTTAACTCCTGTGCACACATGAACCCAACATCCCCCATCAGCAACTCTGGAATCTCCATCTACACACTCTACTATCCCCAACTACACAAACATTTGGAAATTGAAAAGCAGAGATGGCACAAATTTAAGACAGTAATTGTATCCCAAGTTACTCTTCACCTAATCCCACTTTACTTTCCAACTTGTGCATTCATGACACCTGGCAACCATCTGACCTGTAGAATCATTTTTAAAGCACAGCAAGGGTGCAGATGATGTGCAGTGTACATTTGTTCAGAAATGTCCCAGGCATGCTGACTGCACAGATGGAAGACCACCAGGCAGACCTTAGTCTTAACTAGAGCGGGAGCATTATCAGGTCCACCAATACAAGTGTTCTGTACATTTCTTTCAGAAAGAGATATTCAAATTAGTTACCTTTTCTTTATCCAACATTGGTATCAAATAGCATCATGTAGAACTGGCAGATAATTAAAGACAGCAGGAAATGTTGCTGTGTGTTCAATCTGCCATTTCTGCCTTGCGAGACATTCTTTTCTCTTTGAGGCTGGTACTGTCAGTGCCCCGAGTCACAGCTTTATGGGGCTCTTCATTTAACATGTATATATGAACACAACTGTGCAATGCTGACAGCAAGACATCTTTCCTCTAGCAGATAAAACAAACGCTCTTGTATGTGCTGTAGTGCTCTCTCTCTTTGTTTTTGGATCTTTACAGATGCCATTTATTGTTGCCAGTCATTACTCATAACAAACTGAGTGGAAGTATTTTACAAGAATGGGACCTGGAGATTTCCCATTTTTATAAATGCATACCTGCATCTTACTATATTGGAGACCTAGTGTATGGGAGTAAAAAAAATTCTCTTTTGTAAAACAATGATTAATAGCATGACTTGAGGAATAGATTCTGAACATTTGTATTGGTTTATTGCTTATTTCAACCAGCTCAATTTGTTTTTGTAACACGAGAGGCACCTCATCTTGCATAGCCTGACAATGCAAAGCCCAAGATCTATGGGAAAAGAAAACGTCACCTCTAACTGTTTAATATGAAGCGGACATTTTAAATGATTCATCTCCCACAACCTATGCAGAAGATTATAGCCCCCAAAAGAAGCACGCCATAAGTAACGGACAGAGGCACAGCAAAAGACAACACAGAAGCTGGATATGGTTTCTTCTCTTTAAGACATATTTTGGAATCATTATGGCAGCCACATCAAAAAGGAAATAAGGCACATCTTGGAAGTAAAGGTTTTAGTTTTAACTCCTGAGTAAAATGCTTTTGAAATATAAGGTGTGTGGTCCAATCGGTCATCAAAAAGCCTTAGAATAGGAATCAAACGCAAAACCAGCTTTGTAATGTCTTTAGCGCCCTGTCCCTTCAGTTTTACACAGTAATATTTAGACAGCAAGTACAGTCATGCAGGATGAGTACTCACTCCAAAACATCGTCCTGATCAGCAAACTCTTCGTCATTGAAGCCGAACTGCTCAATAAAATTGGACGTCATTTGTTGCATCTGATAATCAGAAAAGGCCTGGCAAAACCCAGGACCAACGATAATGATATAGTCTTGGCTCTACACAAAGCTGGTCATTACTTGCAGTACAGAAAATCGCAAATGCATATACTGAGCTGTAAAAAACACAGAATATATAACATGTCGGCTAGATGTGTTAATAGCTAAAAAAAGCACAAACATGCATTTACGTCAGATGCCCAAATGCTTCATCATTAGTTAAACAAACTGTCATCTATTCTATTTAAAACTGTAATGTTGTCTAAATAACATTAGTAGTTAAGTAAAGCAATTCAAAACATGGTCGATAGATGTTCCTGTAGATTGTTACTGTGCATGACCCATAGACACAAAAAATTAAAAGATTAAAGGCCTGTTCATACAGACATGTAGCTTCTGAACTCTCCTGAATGCATTTCTCTTTGACATATAAAATTAGTTTAACATTTAAGGATGTGCAGCATTTCATGTCGTGTTACAACTCAACAAGCAACCGATAGCAAGGGCTCCAGGAAAACATCTGTGTTAACTCCGAGTGGTAAGTTAGTTCAATGACAAAAGAAGCTGATGTTGATTGCATCATCACACATGACTCTTGAATTTTTCTATCATGAGTAGCCTGTAATGTATTCTTTACTAAGACATGAACTTAGTGAGCCACTATAAGCCTCTACATTTAAATTCTGTTTCACTGGCACTTTTTGTAACTCAGGGAAAGGTAGGTTTTCCCCAACAACGGACCACAGTATACATGTATAATCAAAATTGATGGTTTCTTCTATCTTTTTTGGGAAGGTGGGCTATATGAGAATGCTGATGATTTATTTATTCCCTTTCTATTCAAACTGGAAACAAAGTTATTTTGTCAAAGTGACTGATTCTCACAGTTTAAAGTAAACCGCTTCATGCTGACCAACTCTGATGAGACTTAGATGATTTGCCACCAATACATGTCCATATAAAAAGTAAGGCTCACATGGCAAAACAGAGCTTCTTTTTAAGATTGTCATAGAAAGATCAGCTAGGTCTGTTTGGCTATGGGCCTGCTCTGTGTGCATGTATACATTTGTGTGTGTGTGTGTGTGTGTGTTTAGTTCTTACTTGTTGTAGAGAGGAATCCTGGTGAAAGCCACTGTCTTTAAAGTCCACCTCATCATCACTGGAAGAATGGATGTGGTGTGTATTCACCTAAAGATAAATTCGTTTAGCAGAAAGGGTTGGCCTGTGGGAAAAAGTCTACCGACTGCCTTGATGTGCCTTCCACACAACACTACATGCACAGCTGTCCTTTAACATGGTGTAAGGACATAAATTGGTCTCGATATTTGCTTGTGCTGTGCTATAGAGCCAATACAATAAAAAAAACATAGTCTCACTGTCTAAATAATGGCATTTGTACACCCTACATGTAGAGTGAAATAAATATTAAGCTTGAAATCAGCGTTAATGTGGTTACTTACCAGGTCAACAGTGTTTCTCTTGTTTGTGTCAGCCAGCTGCCCAGAAATAAAGCCCTCCCATTTCTCTCGGTCCTCTGCTGGGAGCTCTGCGTTACACACACACACACACACACACACACATCTTCATATACTGTATATTTAAAATAACTGCCACGTCAGATGCCACTAGTTATTTTGATAAACAAAAATAGACTAAGTGATCCATTATCACTGCCATCATGAGAACTTCACACATAATACAATATCAATCAATCGTCTGAAACTGAAAGAAGATCAAGCTGATTTACAAGACAGATGGGCACAGAGAGATATGAAGCCTCAGACAGAAACCAGTCCGTACCTGAGATCAGCTGTTGTATCTGTGGGCCATTAGGGCCTTTGTCACAGTTATGAACTATAGAGTTGGCTATTCTGGTGAGGTGACCCATGTAGCCTCGTCGCCGACCACCTTCCGCCCTAAAAACACAAAAACTGGCGGGGCCGCGGCAGGGGGGGGGGGGGGGGCCGG
>JAVQJF010046985.1:0-10353 GCA_036023855.1 Gadopsis marmoratus
CAATCGGACCACACGGTCCAGCCTTCGCTCCCCACGACCATCAATGAGCCTCGGCCGTCCATGACCCTGTCTCCGGTTCAGCTGGTTCTCCTTCCTTGGACCACTTCTGGTAGGTCCTGACCCCTGCAGACCAGAACACCCCACAGGAGCTGCAGTGTTGGAGATGCTCTGACTCCGTCGTCCAGCCATCACAGTTATGGAGTTTCTGACTTCTGATTTCTAATTGAAGGGCCAGTGGCTCTCTATCTGTTCAGCAGGAACATTTTGTGTGCTCCTGTAGATTTATTGTGACTATCATAAGGAACAGAATAGCAAGGGGCGTGAAGCAGGACAGCAGCTCAAAGTTGTGTGAGTAGAGTTGTGTGAGAGTTTGAGCCAGAAAGGCCTCCATATGGGGACAGTACAAATACACCTTTGTGAGGAGGTAAGGTTCATAATCATTTTATTTAAATTATTTGTGTTTCTGTTGTTTTTATAGTGGTATAGTATATGACATGTACCAAGCCTCTCAGAAACTAATACAAATGAAAATTCATGAAATGAATAACACCAAACTGTGGCCAGGGCAAATCCACCAGCAGTCCTGAGGTTTTTTGGGGAGGAAAACGTCTGAAATGTTCATTTAATCCCTTTGATTCTCTTCTCCCTGTATCATCATCCTCAGGCTCTTCCTTCTCTCAGGCTACAGCCGCACCAATACATTTTTATTTTAAAGCACATAACTTCTGCTGCGTCCAAACTACTCAGGCATTTTATAAATGCTGCTGAACCCGTTAAAACTCTGGGTTGCTTTTTAGTGACGACGGGCAGAAACTGAGACTTTTTAAAGCGATGACCATTGTTTGCTTCCTGATTGGATCTTATCAGCTATGAAGTGTCCTTCCCTGATTCGTCGTGCCGCTAACATGTGACTCTTTTCCGGAAAACAAACATCAGCCTTGACTACCAGCGGTTAGCAAACGCTTACTTTCTGTAACAGCTCCACTTGGTCGAGAAATGTCTGCTCTTACTTTCGTCCGTTGCTGTTCTTTGTAGACATTTCTGCAGCTAACTAAGCGACCAATCACAGAATAGACGACTTCCTGCGCATGCCGCTATGTGCACGTGAACAGCAACGTGATGTGCCTCCAGGCGTCTTCTATGGACGGAGGTTATTCCTAAAACGGTGATTGACACTTGTGAAGACGTTTAAAATGAAAACGCATTAGTGTGGATGTATCCTCACTCTCAGATCTCACAGACTTAAATATATTGTGCAAAATCAGGAGAAAAAGCATTGACATCCATCTCAACTTGTTTAGCCTTAAAAAAAACCCATCAACTCTCCAATTTAAGACACAAGCACAGTCTAGTCTGTGGCATTCACAGGAGGTTGAGTTAGACTGAGCTTTACACATGGCTGCAATCCGCCAGTAAACAGAGTCGAAGAAGTGAAGGTTGCGAACTGGAAACAAAACAAGTCGCCTTGTCCATCTAACCCAACTATGGGAGAAAAATGGAAAAATTCCTCTGGATTTTGATTCTACTGGGCAACTTTGAATTGTTCTTTCACGTCAGCTGGTATTGGCCATGTTTCATGCTGTCCGCAGACGAAGACAAACGAATGTGGAGCGGTTCAGCGGAAGCAGCTGATCATGCGAGTTAAATGTTTGCTACGTCAAAACATGTTCGGGAAAGGCGTTTCCATGTGCCACTTTCATTTCCTTTGGTAGCTCTGCCATTCTGACTGTGCCACACGTGGCCCTGTGTGTCCCCTGTAGGTGGGGAACAGGGTGTGTAGGTAGTGGAAGGACCCAAATGCAGACAGCCTAGAAGGGTTATGGGATTTATTGAGGCAAAGACACTTACAGGGAGGGAAGGCTGCTAACATGAATGTCCAAGGGGAGAGACAGTCACATATACACACTGACTAGTGACAGACACAGGTGAACACTGGGAACAGGTGGAAAAGGACCAACACAGGAGGGAGACTAACGAGGGCAGGAAGCATAACCAAATAAGGAGGAAACCACACCAGGGAAGGGAACACTGGACACACAGAGGAAGCACAAACATATCACGCAAACCAGACACACACACACACACACACACACACAACGTCCACGGGGTGTGGCAGTAGGTGCTTCACCTATGAGGTCATGTTGACTATTTAAATTATGAGCTCATCCAGTTCTATTCCGGTGCTTCGCTCAATCAAGGCAACACGCGGGAGGAAACTTGAATATTACCTCTGTAATTACCAGGCAAGCTTTCCTCTGCACATAGACAAAACGTTGACCTAATCATAGCATTATATCCTCTTTTCCAACCACTGTGTTTGGATATAGGTTTTGTGCCACATGCACAGTTGGTGCACGTTTTGCATGTACAAGTCAGCAAATAATAAAATCTTGCTTGAAGAACTATTTCCAGGTTTGAAAAGAATATAGCGTGAAGATGGTGTATCAGAATATGCTAATTAAACGCTGCATTATTGTAGTATGAGCATGAAGCCGAGTTGGACTTTCTTCACTTTAGACTCTAAAGTTTGAGAATGACGCTACTCAGAATAAGTCCACGTTTCCCCACTCGTCCAACTTGGGGAAACATTTTGTCACTTCATTCTGGTAGCAGAGAACGTGCACCACAAAAGAGGCTTCTCTCTCCTAAAACTCATCCTACATGAGGGTAGTAGCAGCATGAGGTGCACCAAGAGCTGCGGTGCACATTTCCTGCACACTCAGCATCTTGGAATGGAATGGCTGTTCTTCCTGCTCTTTGCACAGCCTATTAAAAGCTCTCGCTGCATATCTGCTTCACATCAGGATGTGGGGATGTAATTACAGTTACCAAGTAAAGGATGGAGAACAGCAGAGGAGCACAACAGCTTCTTTTTTTTTTTCCCACCACTGTCGCCCCGTCTGTGCCAGCCTGGAACTGCTGGGTTGCCAGGTTTTGCCACATTTCTACACCCTCAAAGACCTCCAGCTTTCAGCAGTGTAATTTTTTAGAAAACACATGGCTGACATATGCCGGGAGCATGAGGTCATTTATGTTTTAAATCAATGGTTTTGCTTTGCCAAAACCTTTTGGAGGAAAGTTTTCACAATGCAGAATAGGGTTGTCACATTATCAAAAGGGGACGTTCGAAGAATTCAAACTACCACAGAATTTCTTGAAGTTAATTTATTAAATCCATAATGCATTAGTCTGAGATACAGTGGGGTACTGTCACCCACAATGCTTAGTGCTTTCCTACAAACAGACAAAATATGCATCCTGATGAAAATGTTTCACATTGGTTTTCTAGCCCGTGTTTGCAGACGCACTGAGTTTCGCAATGAAAGATTTTTCTTTTCATTCTCGTCACTGAAAAAACAATCAAACGTTTTGCTTCAAGTGAGGTTCTTAAAGGTGCGGACAGGCCTTCTCTCACACTGTGGGGGCAACACGTGTTGACCTGTGACATCACGGTGGGGGGTGAAACCCGCATTCACGACACAATGCGACTGTCAACGCTCATCCCTGACGAGAGAAGTGATGTCATTAAGAATCTATGGCCGACCAAACACTGAGCACATCGGCGCCTGGCTGCCGCACCGTGACCTCCGGGTGCACCGGGCCCCCCGGGAGGGCTCATCTGCATGCTGCCCCGCTGACTGGGACCCATTTGTTCTGCAGCAGCGACGTTGTAGGGAGCTATCACACTGAGCTTTGACGTCACAGACTGAGACAGAGGAGTAAAGTCAGACATAATGTGACATATGAGTTGTTAATGTACTAACCTGGAACTGGAGCCCATTTGGTTTCCAGTGGCTGTATGTCAGCGTAAACACTCCATTGGAATGACATCACCGCCCACGTTATCACCGTTTCAGACAGAAACGGTGGCAAAAAAACAGGCCTGATTAAGAACGCCAATTTGCCAACTTCCTCACACAAACAGCTGCTTCCTTTATTTTTTTGGATTTACTGAAAACGCAGAAATCCTGATAATGCAGACTAGGCATTCAGAAGTGGAAACAACACGGCTGAGCCAAAGGCACACTTCTGGTAGTTTGAGTGGTTCTGCAAGTTTCACACTGCAGTACGAAACAAAAACACTAGTCTTAAAATCTTTAATAATCTTTAAATCTTTAGAATCATGCATCAAAATGTCACCTTTAACCAACTGTAACAGTATAAGGAAACAGGACATAGAGATTTTCAATTATTCCCCACAAAATAAAGACACACATTTAACTCCTTTTAGCTGTTTCCCTTTTACTGATACTTCAGCTAATTTTAGGACTTCCAATTCATTTTTAACTGCACCTTTACCGTCTTTCAGCGCTTTCACCTCAGTTATCAGCATCAACTTGTGCTGTTAGTGCCATACAAGGGCACTCTTTTTTTAGCAGCAACCACACGTTACTTTACTTCAGAAGACGTAGCCTGTCCTCCTTTATTTATTGATCTATTTTGAAACACAGGTCACAAGTCAGTAGACGCTACACTTCCTGAGCTTGCAGAAAGCATTGCTACTGGCAACTATGTTTGATAGAAACAGTTTTTTTCCAGAACTTCAGATAATTCTCAAACATCTAACAGAAATCACATGATCTAGTAATTCAAAACTTTATTGAAAAGTACAGTAAGTGTACAATACAATTAACCTTTACAATTGTGACTTTTAAGTTTCATTTGCGGCTGATCTGATTCTGAAAGTACACAAAGGACCATTTAGAGGAAGTGCTTTCACTGCACCGTAAGTTCCTGTTGTGAACAACGCGACGAGTAGTCAAGACACTCAGAGACAACTCTCGATAACATAACCGCTCAGCTCTCAACTCTCCTTCCTTTTTAGGCTTTATGTAACAGCAAGGATGCATTCAAACAAACAGGAACAGGAGCACTCATTTCTGCTTTCTGCATCGGCGTACATGTAGACCAAAGTTTCGTCTTCACCGAAGCCAACAGTTGGAGAAGTGCTCCCTGTAGCCAGGCCGGACTCCAGCTGTGTGCAGTGTAATGAGCAGCAGTTACTCTGTATGACAAGTCCCCTGCTGCCACTGCTGCGCTGTGTTGGTCATCCCAGCTACAACCGGGGCTCCCAGCACACTGAGCTGGACACAGCTGTGCTGCTCATCCTGGCCTCAACACACACAGTTTGGATCAGGGATTTTCTTTTCCACATTCAAGCTAGTTCACTTGGTTGTTTAGGAATCCGAAGGGACTGCAGATGTGTGTAATTTTACAGTGGTAATGTGTCTTTTAAAGGTTTTGGCTGAGCAGTCTTTGCACTGCACTTTGCAGAATTATTTGGCAGTTAAACAACTAGAATATTGTCACTCTTACGAGAACGTTATTCCATATCATCTTTCTTTTTAGCTGAAAGCTGTAAACACAACTTCTTCCAGAGAGGAGAAGATGCAGAAAAACTAGTCCATGCATGTTGTCGCCTCTAGGCTGGACCATTATCGGGCTGCTCCAATAAGTCCCTTAACCATCATGTGGTGTTCGGGTCTGTGGGACCCGTTTTCAAAGTTTATTAAAATATCATTTCAGCAATTAATTACTTTTTCAACCTCAGACTCATTGGCCGTGGCTCATTTTCTGTGAAGAACATATAAAAGAATCAATGACTGCACTCTGCACCCCCCCCCCCCCACACATTTAAATTACAGATGTGGTGTTCGGGTCCCGAGGGTAATAAAAGTGTGTAAATTGTAGGTGCTGTGTACTTTCACTCTGCCCTCCTCCTACCTGCTGTTAGTGTCTGTTGGTTTGTCTTTCTGCTCCTGCTATTCCTGCACAAGGTTGCAACATTGTTATATTTCAATTATAGTTATATCCTCTCTCTCTCTGTCCTTGTGCTCGAGGTTTCTGCCTATTAAAAGGCACTTTTTCCTCGCCACTGTCTCCAGGTGCTGCTCATGGTGGGAACTGTTGGGTCTCAGTGCATAAAGAGTCGGTCTGAACCTGCTCTGTATGGAACGATACCCTGAGATAACTTTGTTATGAAATGGCGCTATATAAATAAAAATGAATTGAATTGAATTTGAAAGTGGCAATAATCGGGGTCCAAGCAGATTGCTTGTTACTTATTTAATTGATAAAAAGCAAATCCTTGAGTTTATTTCAAATAACTAATTGTGGTCATCAATAAATGCTGATGCTCTGTTGAGGTACGTAAACCTACTTTCAGAAACATTTGATGTAGCCTATGACCTTCAGCGAAGGCGTGTTTCACGTGGCTGCATCTGTATTGAGTGTCAGAACTTTCCCAGGAAAATGCAAAGATTCAGACTACTTATCAAGCAACTGCTGAGCAAATCAGATCACCTTTGTGTGCCTACTAGCACGAAACAGGAAGTTCACAACAGGCCTTGTGTGCATCTACCCAGGTGGTTTCCTGACGACCTCTCCAATCCCGCCAACTGGCTCCTGGGTCAGGAAGCCAAACCAACTTTACAGGCAGAAGGCAGAAAGAGGGACGTCACAAAACATTCCACACATCAACCTGCTCTTCTCAGGACTTTCAGAATTGTATCACCATAGCGTTTTGTTTAAAAGACAGAAATACCCCGGTTTTGGTTTCACAGCCTGCAACTTCACTGTTCTGCTTCACTCTCAGTGCCCATCAGCATCTTTTCCAGCAGCAGGCAGCTGTTTTCAAAACGGATGCTCTTAAAATCTACTACACTACTGGCCCAACACCAAACAGCACACAGGCAAAGTCAGCGGCTTTCTGGGGAAGATAGTGGAGCATTTAGCAGCTAAGAGTCAGATATTATGAATATTGTTCCCTGGTTGACTTTGGGGGAACCTGTGGTTTCTGGGGGTAATGCAAGTGTGTTTTAACAATACAGGTCCCAGACGGTGGAAGTCATACATGTAGCAGTCAGTCATGATTGATGACATGACATGAATGTTGTCTTGCGCATTAAATGAAATATGAGCTTTGCATTCTGTCTAGTGCATGCATCAGCTCATCGTAAGCTTTAAAGAGGGGAAGTTGCAGAATGTAAATACACTGGCTATTTCTGAAAAAATGCTGGCCATAAATAGCATTAAAATAAGGTCTGATAATATTTTAAAGACTATGGGACTTTTGCGGAGCAGAAGGGACAAATACAAAATGCCAAAACAGACACCAAATATGTCTCCTGGTCACTTCTTGATTTACTATAGAAACACTGAGATGTTTAAGTGAAATGCCCAAACGGAGTGTAACAGTAACACTGACTTCATGACTTATGCAAAACATCTATAATAACATTAAGCTGCAGGACATACCAGAATAAGTAAGGCTGTAGCAGCAAACCCCCGCCGAGTGCTCTGAATGTAGCAGTGTTGTGTTTTATTACTTATGAATTCAACTTTTCATTTGTAAAAGGAAGAATGTTGTATCTGTTCTTTCCATTGTCACATAGTTTAAATCTATCTTTAATTTACTTCCTTTTCATACTTCTGTTTCCTTATACTGTGTAAACATTGGAACAGGCTGTGGAACTGACGCCCTCAAAAACACAATTCAAGCTGAATTGAGGAACACACACATAGTTTTTTTTATTATATTCATCATTATGGTTTTGAAGTCCAAATCATCAGATTAGACAGTTAAATTGACCATTAACGTTTTGCCTTAATCTAATCCCAATTTGGTTTCAGACCATTTGAAGGTGCAGAAGGTATTCTGTTCCCTAGTTATTCCTTCTTAGTAGTAACTTTTTCACCATTCACAGCACTGAAGCTTTACCACAGACCTCATATTTCAGAGGTGTCAGTAGTCGAGGCACATTCCCCGAAGCAACAAACAAGAATTCCTCTGCACAACCTGCACATTCTGTGCACAAACACCACAGGAGAACATGAGTGCTTTGTGCTGACATTTGCTGTTTTGTCAACCTGAAACAGCAGTCAGCGATGCCGTATGTCCGTTTAACTACCATGTTGAGTTTAATGGAGTGGCCACACAGCATCCACTGTTATTGGTCAGTCAACTGACTGCAACAATCTTCAACTCAACACACAGCTGAGCCGTTTATCGCCCTCCTGCATGACCAACGGTATGAACGCTTTCATCCTCACTGTCATGGCCGAGGGAGGAAAACAACTGAGTGAAGCAACACTGGAGGCAACAGGAAGTGAAAGTGACACGGTCAAGGTTTCAGGCAGCCGCAACTTCTTCTGTGTGAATATCTAGTATCTTTAGTTAGCGTCTCCATGCCAGCTGTTGCTTTTTAATCTTTCTATAATCATATATAATGCAGAAAGGCCAATTCCATGAGATTAAGATTATTGATGTATTAATGTGTATATCACTTCAGTGTTGAAGCTGGTAAAAGAGGGGTTCATTTGAACTGCTTTACATGTTTGCAAAGAATGCAAAATGCAAAGAATGCAAAGAATGCAAATGGTTCAATAAGTGGCTTAATAAGATGTGCAGACGTCCATCCTGAATCGGAGCAGTAGTGAGGATTGCAGAGCAGGTGGAGACTCAGGTGCATAAGATTTCTGTAACAATAATACTGAAAGACCAGGAACAACGCTCCCATCTGTCAAACCATCAAACAACATGTGGAAGTGGCTGCATGTGGTGGCTATTCCTTCTGTGCAGCTGCACACAGTAGAAACTCAGGTCAGCACTATTAAGATGCTGCAAAGTCGACATGCTGAGAAACAGAGAATGAAATGACTCGTTTTTTCCACAAAGATGATGTGTTAAGAGGAGTTGTTACTTTACAAAAAACATCACAAAATTCATTCATTAATCATTTGATTACCAATTTTCCAATGTTCTGTTTTTAAAATCAAACTTACTTTATGGTAAAGAATCACAGGAAAAGAGTGACATATTGCAGGGAAGTCATTTTAAAATGACGTGAAAACCTTCAACCCTACTGTTGATATGCTGCTTTAGGACATTTGAGCTTTCTCAACATTAACAAGTAACCTGACCAACTAGTAGCAGACACTTTTAGTGTCCAGACTCAAACACCAGGTTATGTGGTAAGATAAATGATTTTTAATGAACATGCAATGTCGTGACACTACACTTACAGATATTCCTTTAAACAATACTGTGACATTTTAAATTAATTTAAATGAATGTAATTAAATAATATGTTGCGCTGTCATTATTGTAATGAACAGACATGTGGAAACTGCCAATTGATTCATGCTAAGCCCTAACAAATGAATGTATTTTTTGTAACATCAGCAACAGTGAAGACTGTTAAGGCTACAGGCTGAAAATATTTTTTGCACAATAATGTCCAAAAAATGATTAATGGATCATTTGAAAAAATGCTAAGAATGACAAAACGACAAATCAAAAAATCAATAGCTAAGGACGGTTTTGTACACTACAGTGATGTAACAAAGGTTCTATTGTTCTTTGTTAACCCTTTGAAAAGGTTTTGTCTGACAGGATTCGAAGTGAAACTGCCTCTCTAAGGTCTTTTGGGGAAACAGCTGTGAACGTGGACAACCCTCAGTGCTCTACCAGCTTCTATGGCATGTTGCTGGGTCAGGCTGTTTTCACAAAGGGGCCCTCTGCTTGTCAGGTATATAAAGGAAGGTTTCCAACAGGCAGAGAAGCAGTTCAGCTCCAAGAGCAGCACCACCAGCAGTAGCATCACCTCTAGTGACAACACCTGGCAAAGATGACCTCCAGCAGCATGAACATGATGAGCAAGATCATCTTCTACGAGGACAGGAACTTCCAGGGCCGCTCTTACGAGTGCATGAGCGACTGCCCCAACATGTCCTCCTACCTGAACCACTGCCACTCTTTCAGGGTGGAGAGGGGCTGCTTCATGGTCTACGACCGCACCAACTTCATGGGAAACCAGTACTTCATGAGGAGGGGCGAGTACGGAGACTACATGAGCATGATGGGCTGGAGTGACTGCATCAGGTCATGCCGCATGATCCCCATGCACAGAGGGGCCTACAGGATGAGGATGTACGAGAGAGACAACTTCCAGGGACAGATGCACGAGCTGATGGACGACTGCGACAATTTCACGGACCGCTACAGAATGTCCAACTTCATGTCCTGCAATGTGATGGACGGCCACTGGCTGATGTACGAACAGCCCCACTACAGAGGAAGGATGATGTACATGAGGCCCGGAGAGTACAGAAACTTCACGAACATGGGCTGGAGCGGCATGAGGTTCATGAGCATGAGGCGCATCATGGATTCCTACTACTAGATGATGACTCATGACGGTGCAGCAATTAGTTTCTGAACAAATTCTAGAACATTTGTGACAGAGCAGCTTCTCTGCACAATATACACTGTGTTGACTGCAGCAAACGGATGAAACACATTGACAACAGCAACATAAGGAAACACTAATAAAGTCTACCTTCTTATAATAG
>JAVQJF010046989.1:0-16494 GCA_036023855.1 Gadopsis marmoratus
CCAGCATCACAGTTTGGTTCCTTGTCAAAGTCGCTCACATCCTTCCGCTGCCCATTTTTCCTGCTTCAACACGTCAACGTGGAGACAAAATGTTCACTTGCTGCCTCATATATCCCCCCTGTATATAACTGTAATAACGATGTGATACGATGAAAAGCTCCGGAGCTGCTACAAGATACTAATTGTTGACTTGTCAGTTACAATAAAATCTGTTTAAAACACACAATCGTTTATATATTGTTTACGCGACAACATTACTGTGACACTTTCAGTTGTAATTGTAATGTATCATAATTCTGTGTCACATAATTAATGATGTGATGCAGCAGATGAATTATATTTCAAGGTACTTTAAGAATAAAACATGAAACACCTCGTTTGCAAGAAAGGTACTGCAGTTAAGTACCGTTACGAGGTACTACTTCTCCTCCACGGCATCTCAGAGGGAACAAAATTAACTTTGTAACATTAGTTATTTTGCAGATTCAGATTATTAATACACAACACAAATAAACTAGTAAATGATGCTGCATTATTGTCATACAGCAGTAGCAGTGTACCACTCTGCATTATGATGCAAATACCTTTGTACTTTTACTGATTTTGAATGCAGGACCTTTACTTGTAACAGAGTATTTTCAAAGCGTAGTTCTGCTACTTTTACTTAAGTAAAATGTCCCAGTACTTCTTCCACCGCTGGTAAACTGGAATTCATAGCAGCTCTGTTCTTATTTATTTGTTTGACAGATACACTAACTGTTGGGGGATTACGGACGGATCCGGTGTCGCATGTCGTTCAGGTCGGCGAGGCCTCTGAAACAGAAACAGATTGTGTTCTCGACTCCCGTCAGCTCCAATCAAACCATCAAACAGCGCAGACCACAGTCTGAGGTGGACCGAGGGTTCAGGCGAGGCTTCGCAGGAGTTCAAGTCTGCTCACACAAACACACAGTGCGTCTGGATTTAACAGCTCACAGAAACTTAGTCACAAGGTCCAAATGGCAGCAGGGCTCACATATATAGGCTCAGAGGTGTGTGTGTGTGTGTGTGTGTGTGTGTGTGTACCCAGGTGTGCAGTTGTCGGTGAAGGAGAAAATTTGCCAGAAAATGACAGCAGCATACCTGAGTGAGCCAACGCACAGGCTTTTAGTTATTTCCACCGCAGTGCGGCCTCAGCGACTGCATGATGTATATATATATATTACATTATATAGATACAAAAATAGCCTTCGTGTCTGCCACCATCACGTCACTCGGATCTCTCGTGAAAGCCTGTCACCTTTGACCCCCCCGGCCAGGGTCACGACCACGACAAATCCAAGCAAGAGTCAAGGCCGCGTCTTAGAGGGGGGCGTCGAGACCAAGTGGACCGGCGGAAAATCAAGACTCCTACCAAACCTCAACGTGTTCAACACGCAGCAGAAGGACTCAGAGGCGAGGTGTTATTCTGCTGCCAAACACATTCAGATTATTCACTGTGCTGCTGTGTTAAAGGACAAATACACCCAAAATAAATGAATCACGCGTGAAGCAGCAGAAACACTACATGAAATTCTTAGCATGGTTTAAAAACTCGTCAGAAGTTAAAGGTCAACAGTCAAACGTCTTGAAACGTTTTTAGATTCACAACTAAGATGTGAGAAAGGTGTGAACACGATGATCAACTAAATCACCCTCTTTGCTGCAAACATTTTTATGCTTTCAATTTTCAATAATTATGTTGCTTCAGATGATTTATCATGCAATTAAAATGTTGGATAGATTGCCAATAAGATCTTATTTAAGTTCTCAAGAAAAGCAGAAATGATCAGATGCTTCTCGTTAGGTTTTCTGCTTCCACTGGTCGACGCTTTGTCTTTTTCAACTCTTCATACAAAAAGAAAACAACAATCTAAAATAGAGAACGTAATCCAGCGTCACGTATGATATCAGCACTTGTTTATTGTAATAAAAACCTCTGAATACAAAGTACATTCACAGGTACAGCAGCGGGTCACTGAGCTGCTCCGTCTGACTCCTACAGCAAACCAGTGATGACTACAAATACTCAAACTCATACACCGTTTTACAACTTTATATCCCATAAACATACTGTTATAGTTCAGAATAAACACACTGTTGTACTTACAGAGTCCAGGCTTATATCAACGGTTACTCATCTGTTACTAAGTTGTCGTACTAACCAGCCAGCTGAGTCCTACACGGGTTTATTTACTGGAAAATACAAGAAGGTGGAGATCTGACTGACAGGTCCGTGAGACTTTCAACTATTAGAGATTTGACTGACAACGCTTTTGTCTTGGGGAGTGGCAGAGGAGGACGATGGGTGATAAAAGATGGAGAGCTGATATGGTTCGAATATGCAGTAGCAGCAGATAGCTAGTTAGCTAGCAGAGAGCGAGAGAGGCCTACTTCAATCTTTCCTCCTTAATGATCTGAACATTATGTTGCAGTTAATAATAATAATATTAATATACACCTTGTACATTGTATATGCCTGTTACAGCTTTAGAAGCTTAGCACAAAGACTGAAAATAGGGGGAAACTGCTAACCTAGCTCCACTAAAACGCTGGTTAGCTTTTGCTTTAGCTAGGCTAGCAGGCTAAGACAGTAAGGCTATAGGCCAAGACATTGGAGAGCAGAGCATTAGCCTGCTGCTTCCAGTCACAATGCTCTAAGTTTGTTAATTGTGTTATTTTAATAATTGATTTCTGTAGCGCCACCTACAGGCCAAATGCTACCTAGTTGTTGTGAACTTTCTGGGAGTTGGGAGAGGTACAAGAATTTGCCCATTATTTGTTTCACACCAAAATACCACATGTGGTGGTGAATGGATCAAGATTGTACGAGGAATGAGTGTTGAAAACCTCCAAAAGGTAAAAGGCAATAAAAACAGCTTTAGAATTATTTTGTAGAGTCATACCACAATCAATATATGAGCATTTATACCAATAATATTATTTCAGCTGATATTATTTTCTCATATAATTTGAAATATAAGCAATAACTTGTCATAGTGACCAGTCAAATGTTTGAGTCTTGGTCATCATATGTACTGAGTGGGATATTTGACAGTTATAATGTGTTTCAGCACTCTCTAGTGGACAAACAAAGGTATTGAAAATAGTGTTTGTACTACGGCAAACATATTTCTGACATTTCTTGTACTTTTACGCAGACACTAACATATCTGCGGTGAGATAAAAATCATCAGTTTTTTTAATGAAGCTAAGCTAGCAGTTTCCCCCTGCTTGTAGTCTTTGTGCTGAGCTAGGCTGAACACGCCCTGAACCTATCTTTGTTCTGGACGCACAGAGATGAAACTGAAATGCATCTTCTCATCGGACTCCGGCTATAATGACAAACAAGAGGATTTCCCAAAATTCTGGATGGCTCCTTTAACTGTGGCCAATTGTCTTGATCAAGTAGGGAGGATTGACGGAGTAGAGACAATGGAGACCAAAATGTTTTCCACAGCAGTTCCTGTCAGCTCCTACCAGAGCTTCTATTGGCCGGTGAGAGGAGGTGGGTCAGCTGATTATCTGCCGTTCACCCTGTCCTCCGAACCCTGACTGTCAATCATCAACTACAGGCACCAGGGCTACCAAAAAAATAAAAAATAGTCAGAAAAGAGATTGATTCACCCATAAAACATGACCCTGGCAAAACAAAGTGGAACTACAGTTCTCACACTGCAAAAACAGCTGAAAAAAGAGCAACAAGCGCAAAATCCTATGAAAGGTGGAGAGCCGATAATCCACTGCGATCGGACGAGTCCAGTTAGGCTTCAGTTAAATCCACATAGAGAACAGCGCAGCGTCGACAAAAAAGTACAAATCCACCTCCCGAAAAATCGCCTACCAAGGACGTGGAGGGAGGAAAAAAAAGACCCCAGAAGAACCAAACAGGATTTCATTCCTTCATTCTGGACATTATCTCCAACAAAAATGTTTTTTCTTTCATCTGGTTTTTTGTTTTGTGAGAGACTCGATTCTCCTCGACGGAAACTTGTATCAAGAATGTGCAACACGAAGCAGAAAAAAAACCAAAAAACAAAGCAGTTCACGACCACAGGCAAGGAGGGAAGGTAAGAGAAGAAAATCCTCAGAACTGCATCAGAGAGGGGAAAAAAAAAAAGAAGCTTGAGGACTTAATCTGTTTTCGTTTGTAAATCGGAGGAGGAAAAAAAAAAAAGAAGCTTTAGATGCTCTTTGTGTCTTTAGTTTTGTCTTAAGGCAGTCTTTTTTGTCCGGCCCCCCTCTCCGGCTCGGTGCTCGACGGCGCTCCACCTACAAGAGGATAGATACGAACGTCTTACACCTTCAGGTAACGCAACGAAGAAAACACATTCCATGCAAAATGCCTCATTAATGAGAAAGAGAAAAAAAAAAATGTCAATAAAAGTTGGATTCATTGAAAGCTGGCTGGAGAAAAAAATAAATGTTTGAAAAAAGAAGCTGATTAAAAAAAAAAAATGTAGGAGCGGTTTGCAAGAGCCACAAAATAACGCAAAATTAATTCTCAGATCAGATTAAAAAAAATTAAGTATAAACAACTGAACTGTGCATAAACTCACACTGTCAGTCAGATGTGCTCATATTTGTATTTTACTTAGTTAACTGAAAGATACTGAAGTGATTGAAAAACATGAAATGATCAAACTGGATGCAACACTTAAAAACAATTCTGATATGTGCAAACTGAAAATCTGATTATGTTTTTTGTTTTTTATAATTACGTTCCTCCACTACGATTTGGCACACAAAACACAACAGAGCCCGAGCTCACAGGAAATGCATAGCCTACATAGTTATATTTTAATATTTTCTTTTTACTCTATGGATGAATTCAGTAAGTTAACTTAACCTAACAACAGACAAAAACTTAAACCGGCTACGTGTTTAGTTTGTGTTGTTTGTAGCAGGTTGATATGAGTTTTGTTTTTTTAAACAATATTACATGACGTTTTGGTTGGGTTAGCCAACAGGTCAGTGTGGCAGTTTAAAGAAATGTAAGTTAACATCTGGTACAATTTGATTTGAGATGGCTAACAGTTCAGTTTAGCAGCTAAAATAGTTTGGGTTGTCAAAATGGAGTTTCAGCTGTTCAGCCAACAGTATGGGAGAGAAAGCTAAAAGCAGTTTTGGGGTGTAACAGTGTAATGTAGCAGCTGAAATAGCTGGATATAAATAGTTAACCATTTATGAGCTGAAACATTTGGGTTTGAGTTAGCTAATGGCTAATTTTAGCATCTTAAGCAGCTTGGTTTAAGTAGCTAATGGTTCAGTAAAGCAGCTAAACAGTTTTGGTGAGGTGAGTGCTTATTTGCTTCAAGTTAGCCAACTGTTCAGTTTAGCATTTGAAATAATTGGGTTTGGGTTAGCCAACAGTACATTTTAGCAGCTTTAAAAGTATGGTTCAAGTTAGCCAACTTCAGTTTAGAAGCTAAAATAATTGCCAATGGTACATTTTAGCAGCTTTAAAAGTTTGGTTCAACGTTAGCTTCAGGTTTTAGTCCTGGTTCAATCACATTGAACCTTCATCCCATGACAAAGCTGGTTGTCATTAATTGGACAGGACAGGCTTTAAACAGGCTGCTGTTAGCTGGCCATGTGGGCCAACTGGGCTACTTGTAGTCATGACTGGACTCGTGGTGCTCTGGAGCCATTTGCCCAGTAAGAGCCAGCAATCATCAGTAAAACTAATACCACTACCTGTCAAAATGAATGTGTCTGTAGTACTAACACTGCATGATGATGATAATCCCCTAGATTATTACTTTTATCTTTAAGGTCCCTTGGATTCCTACTTTTATGGTTAAAAGTCCAGCGGGTTGCATTTTACATTCATGTTTTATAATTCAACTTCATGTTCACAATAAAAGCCCACCGGATTGTTTTATTTTGACAACAAAAGTCCAGTAACTTCCTTTGTAATGACCTGGGACTGTACTGCAACTGAATGAGTAGTCCTGTTGCGAGCACTTCTACAGATGAGTGCAGACTGGATGCTGCGGTGCGAGTGAACATAAAGTCTGAGCTGTCACACGAACAGAGCTACCTGCAGCCGACACCTGCCCTGTTGGTGCGTTGCCTGTTTGGGACGAATAAATCCAGACCTGCACAAAATGTCCGACGGTCAGGTTCATGCGATGAATCAAAGAGTGAGTGCTCATACTGGACCAGTCGTATGAATACTTTCATTTAACACTCTGTATGTGTGTGTGCACAGTGGGCCTGGAGGTACGTGCACGCTCACAAACACACACAGTTACGTTAGTTGGCTGGTTGGCTGCAGCGTGTCATGACCTTGCATTTGTTCATGTGTGTGTGTGTGTGTGTGTGTGTGTGTGTGAGGTCGCATTTCAACTCTGGGAAAGTGGAACATTTAATGTGCACACGCACACACACACACACACACACACGCTGCAGTTTTCGGGGATTACAGTCATCATCTAATCCTTTCCTCACTTTCCTCCTTTTCATTCCTTTACTCTCTTCTTTCCCTCCTTCATCCCTTCTTCCTTTCCTAATTCCCTCTTCCTCCTCGCCTCCTTTTACTCCTTCTAGTTTCTACTCTCCTCATTTCTAACCTCTCATTCTCCTCCTTAGAGCCCTTATCTCCTCTCTCCTTTCCCCTTACATCCTCTTCCGTTCTGCCCTCCTCCCTCCTCCCTCCCATCGCGGCAGCATCTGTTCATAATGAAACACACAGTTGGACGTCGTAGTCGTTTAGCGCCTCCTCCACGCTACCCGCTCCAGAGGTTACCTCCCGCTGGGCACGTTTGTTAGACATCATCAGCACCTCCCCACGACCTTCCCTCCCTCCTCCTTCTCCTCCCTGCCACCTCCTCCTCTTCCTCCAGATGTCATTGATCTGGGAAGTGGGTCACAACAGCGCTGGATCAAAGCCAGGTTACGAGGCTCCGAGGCAGATACTGTATGTCATTTTAGGGTGGGTTAATATCTAGAGGGGCAGAAAAAGAAATGTGACGGCTGATGTTTGGAGCGCTCGCAGGTGCGGATCACAGAGTCTACCCTCTGCACCATCAGCATCTGTCAGGTCTGCGGGCTGCAAAGATCTTGGCCTGAACGCCTCGTGGATCTGTAAACAGGGCTGCTAATTTGGAAAAAGCAGCATTTGGAGTGTTTTCTTTTTGTAGCCACAATTTCTAAGAAGCACGGGGAAAGGCACGTTCAACACTAGTATGTTATCAGCAAAATCTCACGTTAACTTGAGATGCATAAATTATACATTTTTAAAGCGGTTAGCAACAGAAATACAAATGTATGAAAAAAGAGTAGCAATGCATTTGGACACAAAACACCTGATACGCTTCACTATGAACTTCCTAAACTCTGTCAGACCAGCTAGACTCCAATATTACAAATTTAACGTCAAAGAACTTTATCTGACATTATAGTGGAGATCCAAAACTATCCCAAAAGGCACCAAATATGCAGAATTTTGGGGAAATGTGTCTGAAACGATGCACAAGACGACATTTGAATATTGTACTAAACATCATATATCTTCACCGAAGCACTGGGCCGAGCTAATCCTCACTACGGTGTATTTAATCTTGTCAGAATAACTAACAATAAAGCTGCTTGAGGGTAAATTTAATGTAAAAAAACAAAAATCAAGGTTCAGGAGATTAAAATATATGCATAGAAACTGCCGTTGCCTTGAGCTTGGAGGTTAATTTGGATCTAAGGAACACATCTGTGATAAAATATTCTAAACTCAAGGATCACTTACCCTCTTACCGCGATTTACTGAAGAAAGCCAGGAAAGGTGTTAAAAGGTGCAAGGAAACTAGTGGGTCGCCGGGTTCAGACTCTATAGGCTGACAGGGTAAATCACAGTGGGCTCTCCCAAGTGCCCTTGAGCAAGGCCCTGAACCCTCAACTCTGACCCAGTGAAGCCACTTAATGGCCATCAGATCATACTGCGGCTGTACTGTGAAAAATGGGCAAGCACACATCAATGGGCCTCCGCGACACACTGCTCCCTGCATCAGCACCGGGCGTTGTCCTAGTGTGCCCCCTTAACACTTCCTTTGGTTTCAAGTTGTCCTTGGTCTGGAGTGGCCCTCCAATCAGAGAACTACAAGGGGTCGTGGGAAGTTAACTCCACTGTGGAATAAGATGTCATTAAACATAATCAAAAGCTGACAGACGACCACATGTAAAGAAAGTAAGGTGTTGAACTTGAAGTCCACTCACACCTTGCTACTTAAAAAGACACACTACTTCCTGCTTTAGCACCGAACACTGGACACAAATGACGGGCTGCAGAATTGTCCAGTATGAACATAAATCCTTGGGTTACCGGACTGGTCCTGTACATGTCTTCCTGTATGGACCACAGGTCATAGCAGAGTTTATTAAGTTACGGCAGCCTGATAAATTCATCCCTCTACTGAAATTCACCTCAAATTTTTCATATTTTAACTCTGAAAAGGCAGATTTTGTGTCTGAAACAAAAAGAAGAAATGCTGCACTTACTTGGGTTAAAAAAGTAAAGACAGATGCACTTTCTGTTTACTACAAATAAGCTAAATCAAAGCGGGGAAAAAAAACACGACGTCTCTGTTCGTAGAGGAAGGTTATAAAGCCTTAAGTCAATCAGTCTGTTCAAAGGGTGGGCTTGAAAAACACCAAACACTCCCAAGCATTTAAACACCAGTCTTCCTCTGAGGACAAAGCTTCAAACATACCACATTTAAACCTCGACCGAAGGTTGTTCAACCTTTCACTGAGAAACGGGTCTCGGATATTTGTCGTTTTCTTCTTTGACTTTGGGTTGATAACAAGGAGGACAACAGGCCGTCCGTTGGTGAGACTAAATAAAATTGGAAAGATTCCTCGCATGACTAAAAAAACTAATAACAGAAAGTGCAAAGTAAAAGCTCAGATGAATATTATAAATGTGCTGGTAGTTTGGCCTTCCCACAAACACCCACCACTCCACAAAACACCTCCACACTTCTCTTTACTGTGCAAAAGATATTGAACACTATCTAAATACTACCCTACACTGCTCTAATAAACACTGTGAAAATGATAAATATGTGTTTCTCCTTCAAGGACGCCTTAAAATTATATTTTGTACCCTGAGCTGCTTTGTATGCAGTCAGCGCTTGCCAGTGTTTGTTGTGCTTTTTCTTTGTTTTCTTTTGCAGATTAAGACAAAGTTTTCCCGACTCTCAGCAGAGGAGGTCAAAGGCCGACGTGGAGCCGCAGCAGGCTGCCGCTCAGCCCCGCGTTCCCCAACACCAAGGCAAGGACTGCCCGTGGCTGACAGACACGTTCGCTCCAGAGGGCGCCGACGCTAAATTTATGCTTCTCTTTTGAGGTTTTCCACTTGTATGCCATCGTTTCTAATGGAGACCACAGGCAAGCCTGCCAGGGTTACCCTACAGGTCCAGGATCACACGACCGGCCCGAGACGGCGTCTCTAACCTTTATTTAGAAATGTTCCAAATATTTGGTCCTGGATTTTGCAGAATCATACAAAATTGAAGTTTAGTCTGCCCAGTGGCACGATGTACGAATCTGACAAAACAATCTCAATTCAAGGTCCACTCACTAGCTTTTCCCAGAGCTTTTAACCGTATTACACCGTCAACATCAGCGGACAACTGCTGTTGACATGTAAGCTCAGTAGCTTTAGATTAATGTATTTGTTTGCTTAAAACCTAAAAAAAAAGTTTGTTTTGAGAAATACGCTATATATCATCCAAAGTCGACAGAGGAGCAGAAATCGCTTGTAAGAAAGGAAGGTACAGAATTCAAAGATCAGTCTTCTGGAAGAAATTGGAACAAAGACTGAATGCACTATTCTCTGGGCTGTCCTTGGGTTATGCATCATATGTTCAAACTGAAATACTGTTTTTAAAAATCTGTCCACGTGTCATCTGGAGTTACACTGCATTTCCACCTTCAGATCGATGTTGCCTCCACTGAAAGCGATTTCACTAGAGACCAGCCCATCCTCCTGAATCCAACGCAATTTTAAGTCAACACTGATGCACAGTCAGACCAACATACTGGTTTCGCCAGGGTTTAAAGAACGGAGTGGAGCGGAGAAAATACTATGATGTTGTGCGAAATTGAGAAGACATGCTGATTGGATTTCAAAGTAATTGGTACTTTTAATTGATTTAGAACAGCCTTAATTGTAGCGTCTATCTTGTCTCGCCAGTTATTACTCCTCCTTGGCGCACCGCTTGACAACAGCGTTGGTCTTGCATGTGGCGCTGATTGGCCAATCGGCAGTTGCCTTGTTCGATCGCGTTTCAACCGAGAAAGCGCCCTTTCATGTCACGGCGGCGGGCCAGAAGCAGTCACCTCGGTGGAGCGGGCGGATTCAAAAGGTCTGGAACCAGAAAAATCGAGAACACCTTGTACAGTTTTTAAGGCTGAGATGTAGAGACGTGAACACAATGCTGTTTGTTGTCGGCATCATCTTACTTGTGAACGTGATCCTGATATTTAATACAGAAAAGTCTCAATGTACACGACTGTATCTGTAAAAGAAAACGCCTCAGTCAGATGTGGAGAACTTTCAGTCGTCCAATGTGTCCGAGGCTTTCTCGGGACTACAGATGGAGAGGGTACTGACATAAAGACCCCTTTTGACACAACCTCAATGTGGGCCGAGGAGCTCTGCCTATAGATTCTCCAGCAGCTGCGCACAATACAGAACATAAGAATGCAGACAGGCCACTTTGGCCTTTTTTTACCTGCATGAAAGAGAAATTTCAGTGCTGGTGTGGCTCGACACGCCTCTCTGTCCGTAAATGGTAAATGGACTTCACTTATAAAAGCGCTTCCACAGATTGGTCACATTCACGCACGCAGCTGCCACACAAGGTGCTCGCCTCCATCGGGAACAACCTCTTGCCCAATAACACCTCGACACGGGGACAGGAGGGGCCGGGGATCGAACCACCAAGCCTGGGGATTAACGGACGACCCGCTCTACGTTGTGAGCCACAGCCACTGTCAGGGGGTGATAATGGTCGCTTTCCAGCAGTGTGGTCTATTCACAGCTCAAGGCTTCCTTTTCACACTGTCCACAATAGAGAAAACACAGTGGGGTCTGCTCACTGCTTGAGTGACTTGTCCTCTTTAAACTGTCCTTTTGTCCGGCACTGGATGTACGGCTCTGTTCGGGTTTTCTGGTGGCTTTGTAAGTGGCTAAATTTGGAAAGGACAGCCAGTATGCTTCGAAAATCAAACTAAGATAACTTCCATTTTGTATATTCATTGTATTTGTGTAAAGCGCTGGAGTGGGCTGACTAATTAACATGGAGGTTCAGAATAAACAGAGGTCAAGTATAAAGAGATCTAGTTCCAGAGTCACAAGTTAAACGCTTTGTGTGCCACGTGACCTCCCCCACATGATGTTCGTGGCTCTGTATTGTCACAATACTCCCGTCTCTGTGGCTCCAAAACGGCCGTCATTATTCACGTGTCCACAAGACGTCACGTCCTTCGCCAGTGTGAGTGGCGCTGTCACCTTTCTGGTGAGGGCGGTTTCGAGAAGGATCACGTGAGCTGGGATGTTTCTTGCAATAAAGCGGTTAGTGGTTCAGCAGATGATTCTGTTTAATTTCATCCTTAACATCAACAGTCACTGTCGTAACATACACGGCCGCGTGACAACAAAAATGAAGCCAAACAGAAATTTCACTTCCTGTTTTAGGCGAACGCACGTTAAGGGGTTTGCTTTTGTCGCATGTCACCTCTCTAACTTCTGTTTTTCTAGTCAGTTTCATTGTTCACTGTCTGAAAAAGTCATTTTTTTCACTTTCTGGTACTTTTAAACTTCCCTCTTTTTACACCGTGTGCCACCATCCAGTAAACCACAGGGATACGTCTGTGTGCAAGATGTTAAAACATACCATGTTGGAATACTTTAAATGTTTTCCCAGCCCAGGTGCATTTCATTTCCTACTCTTTAGACTCGTGAAACTCTACTCTTTAGACGTGTGAAAGCATTGCACCTCAGGGTCTATTTAGTTTTTCACTTTCATTTTGTATTCATGGTATTTTGTGTATTTAATGTTCTAGTTGGTTTTTGGTTGCGTTGAATGTTGTCCGGAGTATGACGCTCTTAATTGTTTGACCCACAATAGAGCTAACTCAACCTCTCACCCACGAATATTTTGGGAAAAAGAAAACATCAAATCTGCCAGTTTGTTCATACACACAAGTTAAAGTCTAATCTGCCCACAGAATCGTTTCATGATGCCCAGCATCTGAGGCGTTACCTTAAGAACGTACCCGCAAAGGTGAGACCAGAGCAGAGAGCAGCACAAGATACAAAACTGGAGACACAAGGTTTAAACCGTTTATCTCCAGGTTGGGGAATTCTCAACATTTCACTTTCAGATTATCTTACCACTATTGACTGCCAGTCTCAGAATTGGGCCTTTAAACCTTTAACTTTTTTAACTGCAGCTCATCAGATATCAGCTGTCTGTCAGCCTTAAGCCTTTTCGTGGTATCATCCGTACAGTCTGCCTGGCCGTACTTCTTCATCAGTTAGCATCAGCTTATTGCCTTACATTAGATATTGTCAGTACTCTGCTGTATTGCCGTCTTTATTAGGTTCTGGCGTGCTTGTTGTGCCGTTTTACGCAGCTCATCCTTTGAATTTATGTTGTTTTTTATGCGCTGCTGTTAAACAGATTTACTGTGGAAGAGGCTCTCAAATGTGACAGCTGAGAAAGAAACTGCTCAGACTGACAGAGAGACTCCATTTTGGAGAATTAAATCAGTTAAATGGCTGTGGGAGAGCGGAGAGGGAAGCTGGATGTGTCTGCCGGGCTGAAGAGCTCTCAGGAAAACACCTCAGTTTCTCTTGCCAAGGCTGAATCTTTTTTTTGTCCTCTCTCTTTCTTTTTGCTTTATTGGTGAAGCTCTGACCCGTCGCTCTGCCTTTCTCATTTTTCAAAGTCGATTTTCTCTCTTAAGTGTTCTGCTATCTGTCAGCTCTCTGCTCTTTCTTCCCGATGCCTCTTTTTTTTTTTTTTTTTTTTTGGTCAAATCACTTTCAGCTCTTCTGCTCCCACTTTGACTTTCATCTCCCTTTTCTCAATCACTCTACAGCAGACAGACGGACGGACAGACACTCAGCCGGTCGGACCGACTGCACCGAGATATAAAGGCTCGCTCTGTAATGGCAGACGAATTGTAGTCATTACTTGAGCCTATTAGCAGCATTTTAACATACAGTGTGAAGTCACATTTATCTCATTCTCTTTATTCTGAATCACACAGGGAGTGGGAGTTCGTTATAACAGATCCCTGCTGCGTGCTCGCTGGAATCAGGCGGAGCCAAGTGAACGTGGGCGAAACGAGATCGGCTAACATGTCACAGACATGTGTGAAACCAGCCGGCCATCCCAGTACTCATCGACCAATCAGGCAACAAGTGCTTTCATCATCGTGTGGCCTAGTGATACCAGCCAGACCGAGTGGCTATTGTAGTACTAGTAGTAGTAGTACTAAGGGAAGTAGCATTAGTGGTAACAACAGTGTTAGTAGTAGATGCAGCAGAAGTAAAAACATTGAGTGGTAACTGGAATGAGCTGTAGAAGCAGTAGTTTTAGTAGTATAATAGCAGTGGAGGTGGAAGTATAAACAATACTAATATTGCCAATAGTATTATTGGTAACAGCAGCAGTAGTATCGTTGTTACAGCAGTAGTAGTAGAAACCGTAGAACTGGTAGAAGTGGTTGTAGAAGTGGTAACAAAAGCTAGTAACAGTAGTGCTAGAAGCAGTAGTAGTAGCAGTGGAATCAGCAGTAGTATTGGCAAAAGAAGCAGTACTAGTATTAGCAGTGGAATCAGCAGTAGTATTAGTATCAGTATATGAACACAGCTACCTCTGACTAACCCGTCTCATTCATCTCCAGCCTCCATGTCAAATTAGCAGGAACAGGAAACAGGAAGTTCTTTGAACTGCTTCCTCTCATGTGTGACCACGACTACAATACACCTTCCCTCCCCCCTACACACACACACACACACACACACACACACACACACACACACACACGGTCCACATCTCCTCATTTACTGCCTGTTGATGCTCACCGAAGCCGAGCTGCAGAGAAAAGTGAAGTCAGACAATAAGCCGAGCCGTGCGGCACGTCGTGACCTCGCCGACGCCATTCACCGACAGACAGCAGAGTGCGGAGGCGAGGCAGACGCTGACCCGGCGGCGGCGGCGGCACCGCTCGTAGCGCTCTTTGTTCGTCTCCCTCTTCCCTTTCTGATTCCCTCACTCACCGCCGCCCCTCCCTCTGTCTGATCTCCTCGAGCCTTTTCATGACTAAAAATAAAAAAATACAAGAAAAAAGATAAAACTTTTGGAGGGCTGCCTTGGCAGAGGTCGCCATGCCAACCTCTGCCAGCCCAATCCTTTTAACGACGACGCCTCCTCTTCAGCTCCTCTGATATCTGAGGGGCGTAGGCCAGAGGAGATCCTGCTGTCTGTGTGCGCTCGCGGTGACTCATGCTTCTCATTGAATACTTGAGAATCCAAAGAAACAGTGATTGACTCGGAGCATAATGGCTCCGGTCTTATTGATTAACGGCGAGTTCATGCGGCCGAAGCGCCATCACAAATATTTGGTTATAATGTCAGGCGACAGGTTAAAGTGGGGCGAGTTCGTCGATTCTGTTCCTAACGGCGGTCACACAAAGATAGATTTGTTCCCGGAAATACAGTCCGTGCGGAGACTTATCGAAATGCATTCAGGTTAGATTATTCTGCAGCCGTGATTCGTGTTCGGCGCGGACAGTCAATGCACCTCTAACTGCGCTGCCAGGCAAACAGTGTCGAGGTAGGACATGCAGACATTTTGGTGCAAAATTGGCCGATTTCTATGCAAATGAGCCTCATTTGGAGAGAGAGAGAGAAAAAAGGGCGCGCTCGTGTGCTGATATTTTTGGAAGGAGAATGTCACTTTTTGCTCGTAGCTTGCCGTTTGAAAATGTCCGTTTCCTGCTTCTCTCTGTCGTTGTCCTGCCTGCCGTGTTCTCCATGGGCAGCAGACTCTGACGCGCAGCTAATCGCAATCAGACGCAAAACTGAGAGAGGATGCAGGTGGTGGTCAGAGGCCGTCAGCCATGATGTTTGTGCTATTTAACTCTGACCTCCAGCTTTCCTGACACGTAAACCACGAGGTCAAACTTGCCAAACCTTGAACATCGTGGACAGATATTGTACGAGTAACAAACTGAAAAACAGTCAATGGTTTCATTCTTCTCTGAGAACCTCAACCTGGAGAAGTGACATTCCCGATGGAGTTCTGTGTAATGATGTAGTGGGATTTGATCAAAGAAATACGATCACAGTGGCGTCCTGGTGGCCTAAGACACAGACCATGTAACAGCAGAATCCCCGGTTGGAATCGAGGACCTTAATGTTTTTGTTTTTAACCTGGTTCTGGATCCGCATCATCCTCATGGAAACCACATGTTCCCATCGTGTGTCCATCATGCGAAATGTTTTGCATGTGACACTGAACTTGTGGTTTTTCCACTTGTGAGGTTTCTCATTTCACAGTGGAAAGATCTAAATATCACATGTTCCCTAAAGTGCACACACTGAGGGATGAGGATTATGGGATACATGTGCCACATTTGTGCAAAACTACTCAATCTTAAGGATCAAAACCAAGTCACATTTTTCTAATTTTGAATCGAGACATCCCGCTAAGTAGCAAACAAACAAAAGGCATCCAACGTGTTTGACTTTATGTATATGTCTATTTTTATATAAACCATCTTTAAAGCTCCCTTTGTCCTTTTGACAAACTCACCAACAAGGGGTAACAGGAAGTCTGCATTCTTAAAACTGGAACATGGGGTCGCCGTGATGCCAAAACTGGGGCTCGATACTCTGCTGCATCCCGTTAAAACACTCACAACGATCAGTGCGAGTGACAGGCCGGGGAACTCAAAAGAGATCCCGATGTACAGTTTGCATGCCAGGCCTGCGGTGTCGACATCCAAACAGGAGTCACTGATCTGTCCGAGTGTGTGCGTACGGGGGACATGTCCTGCGCTTTAACGAGCTCTGTATGGACATTAGCATGAGGCCGAGCGCAGAGCGGCGCGTCCAAACAAACTCAGCGGTCGGGCCAGCGAGCCCACAATTAGGTCAGGAGAAAATAGCTGCTGTGTCGCTGCTGAATTCGTTTCAATTCCAGATAGAGTTGAGCCACATCACACACACACACACACACTTCACACACACACAGAGAGCGACGCAGCAAACTGCATAACAGAATAATACGGCCGCTTCAGATGCTCTAATGACAGTGATGAATAGCGAAGGTTGCAGCTGCCGCCAACGAGGAAAAAGCGCTTTTCTTTCTTTCCTGGATATATTTTCACTGTGAGAGGAGACACACAGACACAGACACACACACAGACACAGACACACACACACACACACACACACA
>JAVQJF010046990.1:0-25915 GCA_036023855.1 Gadopsis marmoratus
GTTGGGTCTGTAGATATAGAGTTGGCTTGGACTTGCTCTATATTAACAAGTGCTATGAGATAACTTTGTTATGATATAGCGCTATATAAATAAAATTGAATTGAATTGAATTGAATTAAGCCAGGGCTCGTATATTAATTACATCTCCTGTTAGGAGTTCTCCATTTCTGTTCATTCCAAAATATGCCAGTAATGCTCTTAAACATCATATTGTGGGCCAGCCATGTACCTCATCTGCTCCTGTAATGTCTGTAACGTCTGTGCTTAAAGCAGCGCTCAACCAGATGTGCTGATTGTTGCGCCCTCAAGTTTTCACCCCTGCTGCTCAAGCAATACCAAAATTCCTCAACCCTGATGACTTTCCCATGTCAATCAGGCCGACAGCTGTCACAGGGCCTCCTGCTTTTTTATGACAGCCATAACTCATTGTCTCCCATATGACGATGTCCATCAACTAACATTGGTCTTGAGCAAATCACACAGGATAGGTTCATAAGTTTTCACAAGTCAGTTGAACATATAAACAGTGAAACAGGTTTTGCTTGATCTAGTCATTCCTCCCGTTCCTACTAGCTATTAGAAGATCACTACTTAATGCACCTTCAGTGCAAGTGATGGCAGGCAAAACCCACAGTCCTAGTTTAGTGCTAATGTATACAAACGCTTTTACTTGCTGATATTTAGTGCACTGGTTAAGGAACTTTTTGTCGTTTCTCTGGGTATGTAAATACTCTGGAAATGACAAAGAAAGAAATCTTGAATCTTAAAATAATATCTATCGTTTTTGTGTGTTTGCATGTGTGATGGCTGTTTTGTGCTGTTGATTTGTCTAGTTGTGATGTTGTATATAGATCAGTCTTATACAAGCAATCTTGATCTCACTGACAACTCCTGAATAGATAAAAGCTTAACTAATATGCAAATTACCTCAACTCCTAGGTCTTGTAATTTCTTTCAGACATGCGCTTTTAAAAAAAAAAGTGCAATTAAAAGCGTGCAACGATTAAAAATGGGATATATTTCCTGTACTTGGTGCGGTTTGAACACAGAACACAGTATAAAGCTTTCATTTGGAACAGCATGTCGCCCCCTCACCATCCTAAATGTGTATTAACATATAGCTGGTACTGCAGCATGCCAAAGTGTTATTGATAGGACAGCCATCTCATGCTGCATGACAGAGCAGGTTTACCGGTCGAGGCAGATGACCCCCCACCCAGAACTTGGTTTTCTCGTGGTTTCTGCCTGCTAAAAGGGAGTTATTCCTTGCCACCGTCGCTTAGTGCTTGCTCATGGTGGGAATTGCTGGGTCTGTAAATAAAGAGTCCGTCTAGACCTGCTCTATGTGAAAAAGTGCCCTGAGATAACTTTGTTATGACATGGCGCTATGTAAATAAAACTGAATTGAATTCAAAGTGGTAGGCCTACTTGGCTTTTAAACAGCATGTAGGTACCATAGTGAGTCAATTTCCTGATTAAAGGCCGGACAATGTTTGATTGAACAACCATAAGAAAGAAAATATTCACTATACCTGCACTGACTCTTACTTTAATGACTTATCAAATAAACATTACATTTCATAGAGCAGGACTATCCTCTTTAGTAAAGGTGGTCACATGCTCATATTGATCGTAAACCCCTGCTATACCATTTATGTTATCACAATATCAAGTAACTAATCCACTTATAATAGCCATTCCACAGGTCAAGATACAGTTTTAAGATCAGATGTAGAAAATGTACTTATACTTTGCCCGGTATATTTCCATTATGCAACAACACTGCAGCATAATGTCAAATTGGCTTTACTCCTGCATTTATTTAACACCTTTATTTCACATACAAAATGATTAACCTAGTAGCGCCATGGAGGTACATTTTTACAAGTGGGTCACCGTTTTGTTTGTATTGTGTTGGTGCACGAGGGCATGAGCAACGTGATACACATTCCTACCACTGGAAACTGGAGAATTTCCTTCAGTGGACCTTTCCTAAGCAAATATCCAACGCAGAGAAACTCATTGTGCTCAGTGCTTCAGTTGCTCACCAAATAATTGATCTATACTTCAGTGTCCTAAAACAGGAGAAATCTTTGTAAATTTACACACGGTGTTGTCGACCGTGCTGTAAGAAATGATTTGAATACTAAGCCATTTAATAATTCATAATGGATTCAAGCAAATGTGGCAGATTTGGTGACATTGTTGTACTCACTTGCATTCAGCGCAGTTTCTTTGATACAGTCATCCCAACAAATCCGGTAGTGATAAAAGACATCAGTGTGAAGAATGCTGCACCAATAATGCTACAACAATCCACTTCTGGTGTGTTTGTCTTTACCACAGTGGAGTTACAAATAAGTCCATACACTCTCTTTTTGCAAGAGTTAAACTCCCCTTTCCAAGTTCATTTTTGTTTCACTTTTTGATACTTGCATTAACTTGAGTAAGGATTTAAATAATTTAAAACCTAATTGTACCATGTATAAATTAGAGCATATTCTGCTTGGACCAAATTAAGTTGCTGGCATCTCCACAGTGTAATATCACAGGGTTTGAATGTGAAGACGCCTCTGTGCCCTCTGAAGTAGAAGGCATGGGTTTATATAATATTATAGATAACATTAGCCATTTACCAAACTGTACTACTTCTAAATGACTCTACTATGATTACAAAGAGGACTCTATCTTACAGGTCTGACAACAGCGAAGAAAAGCTGCTCTCTGTTAGGTGGAAGAGCTCTCGTATGTTATCTCTAAAGCATTTGTTCTGAATAAATAATATCCAACCAAGAGGAGCTGGGAAACAAAGGCTGACAGCAGGAAATATGACCATTTGGCAGAAAAAGTGAAAGTTTTACTTTAATCACGTCAAGAAATGTCTGACTATATGCATGTATACATTTATGCATGTTAATTTGGGCAGTGTAGTAAAACCCTTATATTGTAACCTGTGTTACCGTTTGTGGGTTTCGTGTGCTTTGTCTCCAGATGTTATTCAGAGGAGTTGACCATATGATAGATATTAAAGTGAAATGAAATTCAAAAGATAAGTCACCTCTATGCTCTGGTCAAGTTTTGAACAACTGCTACATCTGCGAGACTGAAATATCATCCTGCCATGCAACACTGATGGCAGCCTTTGGGAACAAAGCTCAAACAGCACATTAATCCACAGTGAAGTTACCATATTTTATTTCTTTAAGTGCCATTCATGCATATTGGGGAAGGGGGTGGGGTGGGCGGTGGTATCGACAATTCTAATAACACTTGAGTTATTTTACAGCACTAAACGAATACAAAGAGTAGCTGTGTCACCTCATTGGACAACAAAAGTAATAAACCGTGCAATAAACAAAAAAAAGGACAAATAGGAAGGGAAAAAAAATACAAGAAATGACAAAGACAAAATCAAAAAAAAACAAAACAGAAAAATAAAACACAAACCAAATATATATTATCAACACTGAAACACTGAATGTAGAACCATAATACAGGTAAAAGGTAGTGTCACACAAAAAGCCAACGCATTTTCATCACATATATACAATATAGATATATACATACTGTCACCCTCTGATTGGACAATAACAAAATACTCTATTTTTTTACCTCCTCGCTTTCGTGAGTAAGACCCACCTCCTGCCTTGATACCCCACCCCCAAGAGGAAAAAAGGGATGATTGAAAAGACATATATGTACAAGCACAACAACACACCAGCACTGAATAAAATAGGCCCCAATCAGCAGTACTTGTTGGCAGTTCTCTCCCATATTGTAACAAGGCTTTTATTTATTCATTTTTAAAATGTTTTCATTTTTTTGTCCCCCACTAGTACTTAATAGTAATCTCTCTGGCAGGTACATGTCCAGCGGAATTTAAAATTTAAATCATCTTTTGAAAAAAAGAACTCACACAAGCAAACACAAATACACGCACACATACAGACATAATGTAAAATTGTGATTGTGATCCAGTCATTGTCTTCACCTTTCCCCCCCCCCTTTTAGCCACATCCATTTGCTCAGATCTTTTGTTTTTCCATGGGCTGCTGTGCTCAGATAGTAGCTTGTGTGTTCAGTCTTCACCTGGAAGGACTGAAACACTCTTCACCTTCACACAAACCAAGGACTCACCGGATGTTCTCTATTGTAGACCCACAGAGTCCTAATGAATACACACGGATGCTTTTTTTCACTGCCGTCTTCATTTGCAGTCCTTTGGCCCACACTCACCGAAAAGAGTCATGATTTGGGTCACTCAACTGACTATTATAAAGTATTAAGTATTCTGTCTGAGCACTAATTAAGAAATTCTGGCAGTTGAACACTTTAAAAACTCCACAGGCAAGGCAATCCTCCACATACAGCGGACATTTGATATACAAAGAGAAACAAAATTTCACAGAGAAGCAGGAGTGGGCGGGTATGATTGGCAGGAAAAGAAAACTATTAGCTGAAAATATGAAAATGAATGGCAGTATAGAAAAGAACTTGACTTCATCTGCACAGTGCAGCTTTGGACAGTTTAACAGAAGATCTACAGTATAAAACTGGGCTGGTTCTAGTTTCAAATAACCGTCTGTGTGTTCAAATGCAGAAACATATGGTTCTCTAATATCCAATAAAACAACCGTGTGAGACTTGAAAGTGCCTGTTCTCACATAGACATTATGCAACATCATAAAACAAATTCCATGATTGTCATCCAAATATGAAATCAAAACTACAGTGACCACTGGAGTCCCTAGTTGCTAAATTATCTTAAAAGGAATAGTTTCACATTTTGGGAAATATAAAAATTTGTTTTCTTGCAAAGCGTTAGTTGAGTGGATCAATACAACTCTCATGTCTTTATGGTAAATAGCTAAAATACAGCCAGTAGACATTAGTTTAGTACAAAGACTGAAAACTGGGGCAAACTGTTAGCCAACAGCAATGAACACGTTACATCTCCAGAAAGTGTCTGCAAGAAATAGTTCCGCACATAAACCCTCATAAAATCAATAAATTGTAGTTTTTACTTTTAAACAGATACACAGTTTATCTGTTTTACACAGATAAACACATGTGTTACAACATGTTGCTTAATGAGCTTCAGAGGTGCTTGCAAGTGGCAGGTCCAGTTTTTATGCTAACCGGCTGTACCTTCATATTTATCGTGCAGACAAATAGGCATTTTTCCCAAAATGTTGGACTATTCCTTTAAACAAGAACACACAGTGTCATAGATGCAAAGCACCATACACAGTTCAGAAGTGGGAGAGAGGACAAATAAACCTGTTCATTGCCAACTGTGGACAATGTCTCATAATTCCCTCTAGGGGTCAGAGTCTAACTGAGTGAATGAATAAATGACAGAATGAGTATGGAGGGACTAGCTTGTAAAATCCAGGAGGTGCTTCGCATCTTAAAAATTATTACGATCAACAAAAGATGTAAGTGTGCAAAGGGCGTTTTTTTTTGTTTTGGTTTTTTTTTTTTAAACATAGTGTCTCTAAAGTTCAGCACCTGTCTGATTGAGGAGCCACTCGTTACAGGACACAGAGGACAGGTTTCCAGAATCTCCCTGTTCTGTGCTTGAGAAACCCTTTCCAGAAAAAAACGCATGTGTCAAATCGAGTCTTTAATCACTGTGTGCATCTGGTTTTGTGCTCATAGATAGCATAGAGATGATTGCAGCAATCAATCATAGCCCTACAATTACAATAAAATAAAAACACATACACACCATATGTTCAACCAACATGCACACACAGACATAAACACACACACACACACACACACACACACTGTATGTACTGAATCACATTTCCCATTCTGTTATGATTGTATAATAGCAAAATCTTACGCTATCGAACTATCAACAAAACTTTGGGCAGCTAACAAAAAAAAAATCATATCTCCAAAATTTAAATGCCAGAAGTAACAATAAATACTGAGTGTAGCATCAAAAAGTCACGTTGATGTACAACGTGTGCAGAAAAAGGCATGAATTTGGATTTAAGTCACTCTACAAATCAAGGAAATGTACAGTAAAACCCTTTTCAGTCCCTTTTCAAATGGAAAGTTCAGCATCTGATGCATGTCCTATTGATCATTAATTAATCAAAGTATAAAGACATTTAAGAAGCTTTCACACCAGATTCTATTAGTTTTTTATTTTAATACATTACTAGTGATATTTCAAGTCAGTGAGGCTTGAAACCATTGCTCTGCAAATTGCATACAGGCTTTCACTTTTATGTGTTACTGTCACTAGTATTAATTAATATAATATGGTTTGCATACAATTTAAAGTGTAATCTCTTATATACTTTCTGGCAAGGAGTTAGATGAGAAAATCGATACCACTGTCATGTATGTACAGTAAATATGAAGTCACCACCAGCAATTAATTACCTTAACACAGCACAAAGACTGGGAACTGGGGGAAACCGCTAGCCTAGCTCTGACCAATGGTAACAATCAGCTGTTGAGCACCTATAAAGCTTTCTAATTAACACATTCTATTTCCAGGAAGTCAACGCAACCAGTCAGAAAATAGTCCCGATACTAACCCCCGCCAGTAAAACCACAAATTGTCGATTTTACGCCTCATTGTTCGGATTAAACAAATGAGATTTAGAGATGCAGGTAGGTGGATTTTGTTACAGGGGCAGACTATTTCTTTCCAAAATCTAGCAATTTCCTGGCTGCAGCTTCAGATTTACAATCTTCTCAGCTAACTCTTGGCAAGAAAATGAATAAGCATATTTCCAAAAATGCGGGACTATTAGCTTTAATAAAACCAAACCCTGCTGATTTGAACAGTACATTGAAACAAAAAACCTTCTTGCAAACTAGAGACCAACCGATACTGGATTGGATACCCTAACCTGAATCAAAGTTGTTTTTTAACATAAACAAACATTTTCTTTACAGTTTCTCTAAAACTGTTTTTATGAAAAATTTGAACATGATATGGTCTGAGCGGGACAATTAACAGTTTGAAAATCTTGTCAGTGTTCTCTGGCTGACAAACTGTGTAACAGAAACACAGATTGTAAATTATCTCAAACACATCTTTGACATATTGTTACATACTGGCTGGCCTGTATGCCATTACCGACCTACTGGTGATAAGCTCAGATCAGCCGATACAGATTTCATTATTTCTGAATGATGATGGCTTAATGATCAATAGGCTACTCATCTAAAACTGATGAACTTCACCATTAAAACTTGCAAATGTGAACTTGTTTAGTATTTAATGTTACAACAGCTTCTAATTGGTAAAGCAATTATTAAACGGCACGACGCACACAGAGAACCTAAACCTCAGGTTACTTACTTTGGGATGAATTAATTTAACAAGACAAAAATAAAATGTCTGACTTCCCTGCGTTCACCTTGTTCTCACACATCATATTCTCTCCTCTTGAAGTGCTCGAGACAGAGACATAACTAGTCTGTTGCGATGACCCTGATCACATTGGCTGGCTATGAAAACAGATCACGATACTTTCTGTGATCGCTCTCTCACTTTCTCTCTCGGTTTGTTTAATATCAAGCTTGCTTAAACATCTAACACCCTGTTCAAAACCTGTTATTGTAAACCTAACGTTACCACTAATGCAGCCACAGTGGGGCCCACTTTCTCCCAAAAGTAACCAACGAGCACCATCACATTACTCACAGAGACGGCCTGTGTTTTTTAAAAACAAAAAATGAAACAAAATAATTTTTTTTCTTTTCTTTTCTTTTTTTTTTTAAAAAGAGAGATTAACTCATCCAAGAGGCAGCTGAGGCCAATGTCAACACGAGAAGAATTACAAGCTGAACACGTCGCTCAAATCACATAACAGTTACGGAGCAGGGGGTCGGGGGGTTGGATGTGTGGGGTGGGGTGGGTGGGTGGGTGGGTGGGTGGGGTACTGACTTTGGAAGGCCGTTGGCTAGGGACGGGGAGAGGGCTGGCTGAGGAGCTGAGGAGCATGTGGTTTAGACGTGAATGTGTTCTACTTGTCTATTGACAAGTACATAAGCAATCACTTTAACATGTCCAACTAAATATGATTGTCTTCAAAGTAACATTTTCTAGTTATGTTTTGCTTTTGTAAAAATGTCAGGACTCTGAAGTCTGTCTTTCTCCAAAGCTTGTCAAATGTTCGTCTGCATCCCACCCACAGTGGCCTCCTCCTACTCCTCCTGCGGCCTTTCGGCTCAGCCTGGCTTCCACCTCCTCTCCTCGCTCCCTTATGTATGCAAAAGGAGGTCTATGGGCTAGACAATGGAGTCCCAATCAAAGTCATCCTGGATGTCATCAGCTGCCATGCGATGCATCTGGAAGTTTCTGGTAGGTATCATGTGCTGCTGGTTCATCTGTGCATGGTGTCCTGGAGAGAGAACAGGGGGCTGTAAGCTTTCTTAGGCAAGTTTTTATTAATAAGAACAGTTAATTTGAAGTTTCATAATGGCTGTAACTAATTATTTGAATCGTGTTTTCTCTGTGGCTCCATGTCACCTGTCATTGTGGGTCCTGCGCTGTTCATGGGGGGCATGTGGGGATATCCTGGAGGACCCATCATGGACATGCTCTGTCTGGTGTCCATGTAGAGATTTCCTGAGGAGAGAATCAGAACAAAACTTTATTTTAAGTCATAATTAAACCAGGCAACGTACCTCTTAAAATGCAATTCAAGTAATCGATCTGAACAAAACAGGCTTTTAGGGGAAGGCCCTGTAGTGTAATTCTGTATGTATGTCATTTTATTGGAGTAAAGAAACTCTGAATCATCTAGAAATTATAGCTAATACCAACAGGTGAAACATTGTGGTCTATACCTTTATTTACACTTAGCTGTCTGTCAAAAACATGTTTTCAGATACCCTGTATTGTATGACAGAATTGAGTTGACAGTATTGACATTAGGGGACCCTCACAAGGCCTGATGCAGCTACGCAAAAATGTGTTTATTCCTTCAGACATTCCTCTAATCTTTTGGTTTTTTCCCCTTATGAATTGCTAAATATGTTTCCCTTCACGCCTCTAAAGATTATGCATTTAAATCAAACAAAATAAAGTATTATTCTATTATTTAGTTGAGCTGATCACAACTGGTAGACATATGCGGCCGGTAACGAGCTGGTAAGTAAACATTGTTTGGTTTTAAAGAGTCACGAGCCAAAAAGGATGGGAGTCACTGGCATAAAAGGCAGGCAAAGATCAGACTGTTTGCACTTTCAGATAGGAAGAACTGAAAGTGAGATAAATTCAGACAATGGGCTATACTGACATTGCAGTTGTTTTGATGTTATATATTCTGTACAACTACATGAGGGCAAGAGCGCTAAAGTGTAAATACCTAAATCTTTCAAGATGCATAATGCAGATTACAACTCTCCCATCACTTTTAAAACATTCTGACTTGGCCTTGAAATGAGTCCAGGACCTATCCACATGTCAGAACAAAAGCTACTCAATGACACAAATTCAATTAAACCATGACATATATAAAGGTCAAAGAGTTAAGGAGTGGCTGTATAACCTGTATTGAGGTGCTGGCTGGGTTTGTTTGGGTGCATGGAGCCATGACAAACAGGAGGCTGCACTGCCCCTTGTGGCTGGATTACACCGGTGCGGGCAAAAAACTGATTGATGGACGAGCAGAGGTCAGCGATCTGAGTGGGTTCCAGGGACCAATTGTTCAACTCTGCTTGTCTCATACTCTCTCTTAATCCTTAGAAACAGAAAGCACAAATTTATAGACACAACCAGAGTTACTTCCAGAGCTAATGAGAGTCTCCACTAAAATGTCTTTGTGACAATGAAATGTATGAAACTGCACCAGCCGACTGTTCAAAGAATACATATTTAGTAAATGAGAAACTAATTTACAACCATGAAGCAAAAAGTTTGGTTGAAATATGTATTCATTATGTCAGTAACCTTCAGTGGGTGATATTTAAAAAACATCCTACCTTGCAATCCTAGACTGTAATTGGATAAACTGACCTGCTGAGCTCAGTGTTTTGGTAATTAAACTTGAAGGCAGTGTTATTTAATTGAAGAGCTCAGTTTAATTAAACTCGTAATCAACTCCACAGTGTCAACACTTCAGCACTCAATCAAAAGCTAGGGCAGTACTGTACTGTCAGCTCCTGGCTTTAAATGTTTGATTCTTCCCTAATCTAGAAAGATCTTAATCTCGGACAAATAAATCAAATAAATTATAAAATTACTATTTGTTTCATATTTGTAAATGCAATTAGATCTATTTGTAGTGTCCAAACCGCACCTTGGAAAGGTGAAAGGTCGACATCAGCCCAGTTATAGCTGCTAGCAATACGACAGCTTTCTTTCAGTGCATCCAGATTTGGGTACCAGTCAGACAGTAAACCTGCAACACACACACAGGATACTATCTGTAACATTACAAGATAAGAGACTCGAAGGATACAGGTCATTTTGGTTCCAACACCAAGTTCACTCCTGGGACAAATACAGATTTAGTCCTAATTACATCATTTATGGACAACTGCACAATAATTGCTACCGTAATTGTTATTTAGTGTGGGTACGGTAATAAGGCCAGATGATGCATTTTCATTGTAGTAACATTTTTATAGCCGTGCAGGCAGTCTAGTAGTGCCAAATGAATGAGAAGGTAACACCAAATAAAACAGTTTATCAGGCTTTTAAACAGCTGAGCAATGTGTTGTGGCCACTAGGAGGAGCCAGTCGACTCTGTAACAGCTGCTCAAGTCACTGGATGCAGCATTGCTTTGTTCTCACCACAACACAGATAATAAATCAGATGATGATTTACTGTTTAGCTGCTCTAACAATTTCTCTATGTCTTATGACAAAAAATGAGTGATACAAAACCATATTCAGCTGTAAACATGTTCTCTTTGCGTTTGTTGATATATATGTGTGTGTGTGAGATGAACAGGATGAAGAGAAAACAACACGTCAACGCTGCTTCAAAGGAGGACAATGACAGACAGAGAGTCTTACCTGTGTTGCAGGCCATCTGTTGCTGGGTAGGATGGGCCTGGTGGGAGAGGCTCTGGTGCTGCTGTCCATGTTGAGAAGGGTGCTGGCTGTGCTGTGTGTGTTGGGAGGGGTGTGGCGTGTGTTGCTGCGGGTGCTGGGCGTGGGACGGGTGCTGCGATGGGTGCTGCCCGTGCTGAGTGTGCGCAGCGTGCTGGGGGTGCTGACTGTGTTGGCTGTGCTGGGCATGTTGGCTGTGGGGGCCAGCGTGCTGCGGAAGGTGCTGTGCATGGGGTGAGCCGTGGCCAGGGTGGGCTTGGGCAGGATGGGACAAGGACACCTGGCCACTGTTGGCGGAGTGGCTGTTGGGGTGGCTGTTGGGTTGGTTGTTTGACAGGCTGTTCTGAGTGCTAATGGTGCCACTAGGGGAGTGCTGATAGGAGCAGGAGGTGTGGGTCTGCTGGGAGGAATCTGATGGTATGCCCATCAGACCTGGGAAACAAAACACACCAACACAAAGCTTGTAATAGTGCTGAAATGAATAGTCACTCGACACAGAAAACAACTTTGATAATTGATATTGCTGCAGCAACTTTTCATTATCAATTAATTTGCCAATTATTTCCCCAATTTATCGATTAGTTGTTTTGTCTATAGGATGTCCGAAAATCACATTTTCCCAGAGCCTAAGGTGATATCTCTAAACACCTTGTTTTGTAAAAAATTTAAAAAATGAAATTTACAAAGATATAAAACAGCAACATAAAAAAACTGAAAATCAGCAAATACTCATACGGAAGAAGCTGGAACAAGCAAATGGTCTGGCAATTTTTGCTGTAAAGAATGGCTCACAAGATTATTTGATCACTGAAATAGTAAGCAGACTCATTTTCTGTCAATGGACTAGTCATTTATCAAATAAAAATGCCAACACTTGATTATTCCAGCTTCTCAGTTGTGAGGATCTCACATTTCTCCATTTCTTAACATTGTAAAGGGAATATATTTGGGATGTGGACTGTTTGTTATTACAGCACAAGCTATTTGCAGACGTCACCTTGGGCTCTGGGAATCAGTGACGCAAAAAACAATTGACAAATTAATTGATAATGACAACATCTTTAGTTGAAGTCTAGCTGGTGAAAAGAAACTATAATTAACATAATATTTGCAGTCACATGGTTTCAGACTGAGGTGTGTTAGCCTAATGCACACACACAAAGACAGCCAGGGTGTTCACATGTAAAAACAGCTCCTTAAGGTGTGTATCTTAACAATTATCTTACAATAATGGGATACAGCCCTCCCGTGTTTACGTAGTTCTACACTTGAGACAGACCAGCTGCCATTTTGTTGCATCAGGGAATGACTCAGCATTAGTTGTGTCTCTGAGGTTTAGGAGCCAGAGCTGCTGTCGCCTCTCCAGCTACACAGCTCTGGATTGTCTTTGACAAATTCATTGAGCTTGTGCACGGCTCTTGAACAGACATGACTGGAGCATGAACATCTGCACACCCAACTGCAATCATCTGAGTGGCAGGGAGTGGTCTTAAGAGGCCCTGTCCTTCAGAGCTTTGGCACAGTAAACCTATTTCACTGGAGTGCTTTTAGAGCTGACTCCAGCCCTGCAACTCTACAATCGGCACGTAACACTCACTGCAGGGGTGACAAAGGTGCATCTCTTATCGGCACAGAAAGCCCATTGTCCAACCAGGGAAATACAGAAAGCAATTAACGCGGCACCAGAATAATAATGCGAGCTCATTACCTATTATCAAAGCCAGTGAATTAGCTCACTGTCTACAGCGGCAGTGTGAAATCCTCTAGCTCGATTATTTACGCTTTTAATTGCTAGAGCTTGTCTGACTAAGAGATTTCACTTTTATGCGCATAAAAAAGGTAACAACTTTCAACTAACGAAACATAGATGATAGATTAAAGGAGAGGAACTCTTTGAAAACATTAGCATGAAATGCATTTGATTTTTGAAAGTAGGTTATACACAGAAAGCTCCATCTACTTTGCTCATAACACCCTTGTCAAGTGCTCTTTGTTTATCAGTCAATCAGATTACAAGAAGAAATGCATTTTGTTCTGCAGGGACGTTTGGGCTTTTGGAAAGCTGTGCTCTATCCACCACCATGTATTATATCATACAAATTCCTCATCATTATGACAAATGAACCTCAAATCCAACAGATTTACTGAGGACATGGGTTGTAACCTCCTCCACTCCTCTGATGATACACGGGCCTACGTGAGAAGACATTTCAAATATGACAAGATGCAAAAAAATGTTCACGTAATTTGAAAAACATAAAGCAAAAATGGATGGTGTATTAACTCTGAATTAACTAATAAATGCAGCAACATCTCTTTACATACTCTAATAAAATATTTAAGACATCAACTTTCAGACTCTGCTTTTGAATATGAAACGAGGCCTTTTCCACATTGCTCTAGCAAAAGACCATGAAAATAGTACACTATAATATAGTATAGATTTGCACTATAGGCTAGTCAGCCGGTTGAATACCTGCTCACTTCTCAGGAAACTTAATTAGTGCCTAAAGAGTCTCTATAGCCCCAGCTGTTAAGAACAAATCCACATTAGGAAAATCGTTCCGAGAAGCATCCTGTGCCTTGATAAATGAAGCTTAGGCTCTCCATTAGGTTTCCACTTGATGCTCCCGTGAGGCCACTCACCTTGTTGGCTAAAGGACTGCTCAAAAACAGACTTGTAAAGGCTGCGGAAGGAGGCACTGAGATCTTCAAATTCAGAGAACAGGAGCTGCTTATCCCTGTCTGGCATGTTGTACTGGGACTGGGGAGGCTGCTGGAGGCTCATAGACTGGGACACAGGCTCTGGGTGACTGGTCACCTAGGGAGATAAGGGGAGATAAAGAAAGCTAAAGATTTTCAAAAACAAAGAGGAATATTGAGAGCAAAACAAGATTACATTTCATGTTAAATCTGTGAAAGATTTTGTGAAAGTTCACTGGCTACAGTTCTGCTTCGTCTGCATCATAGACTACAGGGACTACTGATGCTAAGAGGAGCGAACTGTAATGTTAAAACATACATCAATAATATACATACTTTTCAAAGATACTCGCCATGCTCATCTGGTCATGGAGCCGCAAAAACAGAAAACAGAAAACATCTAGAATATTTCATGCAAAGTGGTGTGTTTTTGCTGCATACATTCACATAAACCGAGTCAAATATGAGGAGCCACTGTAAATATATGACTTCTGTCTGATGAGGTGTCAGTCACACAACATGTTAAAAACAATTACACAAACCGCAACAATCTGGGTCAGTGCTTACCGCCTTGGCTCACATAACATTAAGAGACCAACTCGAACGGACACAAACCCAATACTCAGGTGGCCAAGCAAACTGTATTTAAAACAAAATCAATAGCAATACCTTGTACAAATAAGCAGCCATTTGTATTTGTGTGGGCAGTCAACGTTAAGCGCTGCCCCTGGGTGTTAGATAGCAAGCAGCGTTCCCTCCAGCAACGGGTTTGTCTACGAGATTCATCACAGCAAGGGCACCAATGAAAACCATCACTATTTCATGTGGCAGGAACTGACCTGTGTCCACTGTGGGCTAGCATTACAAGAGAGGTCACATCCAATTTTTTATCATAACATCTTCCTCTTGCAAGATGTGGGCAGGCCACTGAAGTGCATGGCTCACAGTCTGGCTTGGGTAAGAGTGAAGAGGTGATAATAAAGCCAGAGTGTTTACTGTGAGCTGCCACTTTGGCTGTGAGAGAGAGAGCACATCCATCAGGCTGAGCCGATCGATGCCCAGAGCCTGGAGCGGGGAGCACTCTAGGATGCGGGAGGACCACACCAAAGAGGGGGCATCTCTGGTGGGAGGACATCAGAAGAAGCGCTTCTCTTTGTCTGGCTTCCAGGAGCGTGCACATTTTTCTCTGTTTCCCTTAACCCCCTTCCTGATGTTGTACCATAGCGCATGTCCACCCTGAACCTCGGTCTATTACTGTCTACAGCGGGTTCCTCTGAAGAAGGCCTCCTGGGGCTTTCTGATCAGATGAAATATGGGAAACAGTACACTAAGTCTGGCAGTGTGTCATTTTCATTCATTTAGTTATTGTGGATCCCCCACAGCTTGAAAAATGTAGATAAAATGAAAATGTATCATTTGACCCACATTGAGCTTTGTGCTTAAAAAAAACCCATCATCAATTACACCACATTTATATAAATATTCTGTAATAAATATTCTAAGAGACTTTTAGCTAAGCTGCAACACTGACAACCAGAATTACCAGCATTCTACATTCTATTCACCCTTTAAGGGACAGAGCATATTTGAAGAAGGGGGGGGGGTTGTTTTGTTTAAAACACATTTAGGCATATCGGGTTCAGGTAGGTTTTCCACGGGTCCATTTCAGATAGCGTCCAGATAGAATTTTATATAAGTGAAGACCTCTAAAATGTACCCCATTGTTGAAGAGTAATGTCCCCTTGCAGAGAGGTCCTTGGTCTTACCGGTGTATAGCTGTGCACACTGCCCACACTGTTGAGATTGACGGAGGCCAGACTCTGATCAGACAGGCTGTTGTTAAGGCTGCTTCTTGGACTATCGCTCCCCTCCTGATCTGTGTTGTACAACGCCACCTGAAACACATACATGTACATTAGCTTATTTTCACGTGCGCAAACATACACACATGTAACAAAAACTCATCTCCACTCTTGCTGATAATGGATATGAAAGATAATGTTGGTCTAGTTAAACAAACAATGTAATTCAGTATGGAAATGTAAAGCCTGAGCATGTGAGTGTGCTGCATGCAATGACATTTGATAATAGCAGAGTACTTTCTTTTCAGTTTATTGAGTTTGTGTGTGTGTGTGTGTGAGAGATGCAGGGTGCTGCTCAACACCCACCACAGTCACTAAGGGGTTCCAGCTGAACGTGTAAAGGGGTCTGGAGACAGCTGAGACATTCCCATCACTAAAGGTCACACTACTGGAGATGTCAGACACATCTGCTCACCAAGTACAAATCCGTTTGGGACAGCTAACAAAAGATTTTAGTGCATCCGAGACACTGACCTTTCAATACAGCAGCGAAACTAGCCGAAGCACTTCAGGACGACGACTTTAATTATCGTCTAACAAGGTTTAGTCCTCCCACCCTTCCCAAATAAAGTGCGCTGTCAGACAATTAAGACAATGGTAAGAAGAACGATCCAGATAATGAAATTAATGATACCCACAGAGAATAGCCCATGTGTTGAGTTTTGTATTGTGAGAAAGGAATGGCAGTAATGCAATGATGGTGTTGCAGTGGAAGAGGGCCTGGCATTCTAACATTGGTGTGTGTGCATGTGTTTGTGCGTGTCCGTCCGTGACTGAGTGCAGCACAGTGGCTTCTGCTCATCACAGCGAGTGGAACAGAGTGCACTCTGTGCTCAGCACAATGAGACAGCAGTGGCAGCAGCCTTCAGACAGGCAGGCAGGCAGGCAGGCAGAGCGGCCCAGCCCTGCCCAGCAGCCTGCCTCTCAGCAGCAGCAGTGGACTGAAGCCTCTTGTCTTTCTGCTGAGGCGCAGCGAGCTACCTTGGAGGCCACAAGGAGGCAAGGAAACCAAGGCAGCGCTGTCTGCCTTCTCTGCTCTGACCGATTGGCTGGCTGACTAACATGCTGGTATGACTCCCGGACCCACACATACAGAGTGAGAGCGTCCGATCATATTAAGATTTTAATATGGTGCTTGGCTCCTGAGATGGTAGAATGAGATAGAAATACTGCGATAAAAAAAAACCAGCACAAATCCTGGATCCAGGCAACACTGTACAAGGAAGAGGGGTGAGGGAGAGGAGAATAGGAGGGTAGTAAGAGAAGCTCATTAGGCAACTCTAGCCTTCCTCCACTCACTGTGGGCTTGGCTCCAGTGTTCATTAGCGTGAAGGGGAACTCAATGAGCAGCTAAGACTGAAGGCTTAAGCACGTATACAAAATCAGTCCTACAATGCTAATCAAAAACAGCGAGCCACAGAAATATAAATGTTATGTGTAATGAAGTCATAAAACAAGCTTTTAGTCTTAAGTCTCCCACTGCAGTCTATTTTTACTCTACTCACCCATAAAGTGTGATGATTTCAAAACCTCACTGCTCTGTGGTTTACGCAGACCCCACAGTCCCCTGAGTTAAGACGCCCACTCCAGCACACACAGTCACCAATGAACACCCAGTCACATCTCAACCACATACATAGAAGCACGCACAAACATAAGACACACATACACACATTTGTACAGCTACAGATGTGCACAAAGGTAAGATAACACACACACAAAAATACAAATAGAGGCAGGCATGCTCATACAGGCAGAAGCGGCTCCACAGAAAATACTGTGTACAGTGTTAGCTAGCAGGCAAGCGAGTCATAGTTCTATTCTTAGCAGTGAATTAAGTAAAAAGCCAGAGGTGTCTTTTACATGGGGGCCTAATCTGGAGCATGAGACATGGATTATGAAATCAAAGCAAGATTGGCCCAGGTGCCTCCAACAATGCCAGCTAGTGTTCAGCACAATCCCTGCAAGGATTGAACAGACAGGGAGAGGCAGAGAGAGAGAGAGGCAGAGAGAGAGAGGCAGAGAGAGGCCAAAAATAATAAATAAGGCCAGACTATTCATTAGCAAACACACTTCCAACAATCCTCTTTCCCTTCATCATCACATTTCAGTGCCAGAATCTCATCACATTCACGCCAATGTTTAGGGCCACCTCAGAGACACACACACACACACACACACACACACACACTTTTGTGTTGTGGGGGGGTCTGAGTCTATGTGAGAACTGCACAAGAAAAAGAGGGGGAGGACAATCTTTTGAGGAATGTCCTACAAGAGAGAGAAGGGGAAAGAGATTCTCGATGGTTCACTAGTCGTCCGGCCAGCGTCTCCCATTGGTCTATCTGAGAAGGCGGGAATGAGGGAGAGAGACTGGAATAGAAAGGGAGAGAGAGAAAAACAGAGAGGGAATTCCTGTGGCTTGGCACACGGCACAGAAAGAGGCGTGGCCTGTCGTGTGTTTACAGTGTAAGACAGTGAGAAACAAGCTCTCCGAGGAGTTAGGGCTTCAGATCAGGTTCTATTACACTTTGTCTTCGGTTCACTTTACCACCATTTAACAGTTTGTCACAATCAAGTGAACGGTAGTCGTGTTTTGTGCCATTTTAAGGTTTTCTGCTTGTTGCGCCTTTGAGTTATTTGATTGGAGGTATTTGATGGCAGGAGTCCAGACTCTTAACTGTCAGCTCTTTACATAGGGCCTCATTATGCTGTCACTGCTGGTGGAGACGGGTGCTGCGGCAAGTGCTTGTTTGTAGCAATCAGCAAGGAAAAAGGGTCATCTTTCTCCACACTTAGGCCCATGAATTGGTTTTCTACAGCAACCCAAAAAGCTGCATGTTGTCCATAGAAGCAGCCCCTAGCTACACATCGCTGACATGCTCGTCAAAACAAGCTGAAACACTCTAAAACATACTCTACATGTATGTACACACAAGTCATATCACACACCACCATATGGCTCAGAATTCTGAACACCACTCTCTCACACACACAGACAAACTCATCTTTCCTATGAACACCCCAGCTCATATTAAACAATTCTTTTGTAATGCTTGCAGCAAATGAATAAGCCACTCTTGTAGGCTTTTGAAAAGTACACCTGAGAGCTGCCCCCACTGGGCTCAGAGGATGAGAGCTTAAGGTTAAAAAGCCTATTTAAATTTCAGAGTGAGCAGCACACTCACAGCTAACAGCTAGCAGTCCCTGTAGCTTTGCTCTGTGATGTACAAGTGTTTCCAAGCTTTTACACATATATAAAAAAAGCTAGAGAGCAGACAGAACCAGCAGCAGGGGTGGTCACCTGTAGTTTGGCAGGCAGTGTAATGTGGTCGCAGACTGAGAAATACGACTCTGGGCGTCAACCTCCACTACAGGTGCGAATACAGAAATCCCATGCAGTATGTGGTGTATCCTATTGCAAGTCTGCACAGGACTGTGTAAGGTCTACCAGTGCTAAGTATCAGTGTGAGCATCATATTTCCATGCTGAAGATAACAAGAGACTGCTGCCTGTTGTTGTAGAGGAAAAAGGTGCTGCAGTGCCGATAGTGTATTTTGGTGTGGGTTGCATTGCAGAGAAGCTTTAGGCATATGAGCGTGCGCCTGTGAATATTTGTGTGTGTGTTTGTGCATCTCCCCTCCACTAGAGTGCTCCTTTCTCCGTGGGGAATGGTGCTGTAGGTGGTTGGTGAAGTGGGTGAGGTCAGGGTGCAGCGTGTAGCCAGGTGTGTGTTGGAGCTGTAGGCTGGATGGCTGGTTGTAGTACCTTGTTAGTCACAGTGTTGATTGCCAGCGTTGGAGAGGCACTTCCAGAGATCATACACTCCATCCCCAAAGACTCCGACTCCAGGCTGTACGGCGTAGAAGCCTGTGGGGGTTGGGGGTGGGGTGTGGAGGCAGACAAAAAAATAAATAAAAATTCAACACTACCCAATTATTAAACGCATGAGATCCCACTGCAGGTTGCAAGTAAAGACTTGTGACAAATCTTTTGCTCAGACCAGATACATATCCATCTGCACAATACAGAAAAAATACACCACAACTCTTGTCATGACAGAGCAACAGCTTTATTTAGGTCACATTTGAACTGTGCTTCTTGAGAAGATGGAGAGAGCCCCCATCCCCACCTCCCACCCAAACACACATACAGTATACACACGCATGCATGCCCTCGTCTTGCTGTATAGGAGCACTGTCATGAGAGATAACTGCCATGCCTGTCTCCCAAAACTGCTTACTGTAAGAGGATTGGCTGCCAACAATACCTTTTATAATTCATGATAAACATAAATGAGATTTCACAAACTCTCAATTTCAATGTCTGAGACTCTTAATGAAATGCCTTGTAGGCAGACAGTGTCTGGGGGGGGTGGGGGGGGTGAGTATGGCGCATGTGTCCTACTACAGAGAACACGCTCTTCACTCGTTGTGTTCTTTTGTGTCACGCTCAAATGAACAGAACTGCATCAGGAGAGCTTTAGTTGAAGCTGTTGGCAGAGCTGCATATTAAAAACAATGCACTTTTCCTGTCCTGTACTTTAACATTTGTTGTATGTAAAATATCACACCAGCAGAGTCGCAGTTTGTTGAATAAATACAATAGTATTTCAATGCTGTAGGGCGACTACATGAACAGCACGTTAAGATGCATCTAGTCTCTGTGCTTGTGTATGTCTTTGGTAACGACAATGGCGCATGTTACTGTGTGCGCATGAGTCTGCCTCCTCCTTTCCTCATAGCCTCTGGTCAGCCTCATTGTGGGGAAGGAGGAGACAAGAGCCCACTCTGTCGGGATGCCCCAGGGCCAGGTCAATCTGAGCAGCTCACTAAAACCTCAACAGTTGTACGTAACGCTGGACGAAACTCATCAATAATTAAAGACAAAAGCTCCCACTCAGAGTAGCCAGCGCACACGGCTCTGCATTAATTGATGTTTGTTAAAAAAAAAAAAAGAAAAGTGAGCGCAGAATGTAATGTATGTAATGGCTGCCTGGGGCATAGTTTATTAATAAGGACCCCACTTCATGACAGGCTAGCGATGCAGCATGGAGAGGCAGTTACATAAAGTCTGGATTCGAACTCCTACTGAGAGAGAGAGACAGGGAGTGTGTGTGTGTGTGTGTGTGTGTGTGTGTGGTAGAGAAAGAGTGGGAGAATGGAGGGCAAAAGGAAAAGAAAACTGAGGCACAGATAAATCCTGAACCAAGTAGATATGGAGGCAGAAGCTTTAGCAGAGAAACAGAATATATAGAGAAATGTGTTTTCTTGGGAATATGCAGAGTTTCTCTCATCAATCTCACCCGCTCTCCAGACCGCGGCCTTTTCTTTGGCCGTGTAGGCAAGGCGTCCTCCTTTGGGTTGGTGTCGATGGCCCAATAAGAGCCCTGCAGACAGAAGAAAGACTGTGAGCTGATAAAACACAGTAGCTTTTTCCATGCGACATCCCTAGGATGTTTGCATTGGACTGAGAAATATCCTCCCTGACATGACAGGACACAGGCATCAGGTCTTTCTTTGGTAGTGCAACTTACCTGCTTTGGTGCAACATTCTTTAAGAATCAGAGGCGTCATCCTCTCTGCTAAGGTTTGTCCTATCAGCCCAAGCCTTTATTGGAGTAGATAGCTGTGAGTTTGTGTGGCGTGTGGGTGGGCTTTGTTAGTAAGAAAGACTTGGCTTTTCCTCCTCTGAGGCTGCTTCTCAATGAGAGGCTGGTGAGTGCAGCTGGTGGTGGTGAAATGCTAAGCCTTTCCTGAAGCTGTACTTCCTCAGCCTCAGGTATTCCGTCTGAGCGCTGTTGCCAAGGATGAGGGCTCCACATTCTCAGCCCAGGAATCGAGGCAGCGTTAGCCCTGCCGTGTTGCTTTCTTCTAAGGTTTGAGCAAGGCTAATTAAGGAGAGAACATTTGGGGCTGGCTCTGGGGCTGCAGCTAGCAATTCCAGGCTGCATTATTTATCTTTGCATTTGGCCCCATTTAATTTATTTTTCCAATGGTATTCCTCCTCAAAACCAACAGGAATGCAGCCTACAGTACAGATTTTTACCCTAAGGCCCTGCAAGTTTTGAATTTATTTTTTATATTTCATGCGGCCGCTGATAAAATCTCAATTGTCAAGAGAAAGTGAGATCAGGACCTTTACTTCCTTAGCAGAGAGAATAATTGTTATTTCCATAAGAAATACTCTTAACAACAGGAGGCCACAGAACAAGCTGTATCTCAAGTATCTATACAATAACCACTGCATACACAATGGCCTGCTCTCATTGAAGCCAGCAAATCTGTTATTTTCACAGCTCACATAGACTACTGCTGCAATTGTAGGGTTGGCCTATATTCGTCAGGGGGTTAAAATTATATGTTTTAATATGTGCAAGGCATTGGGGTCAATTAACGTTTTCCTCAGAGGGAAGAAAAACTCACAGCACAATCAAGCAAAGATGAAGAAAAATCTCATACTGATGTAGGCTACAGTAAAATGATGCAGCTCATTACACACCCCACATTTTGTACAAAATCTACACTGAAGAAAGTATGTAAAGGTGAGGAAAAGTATCTCTACATGTGATCCATCTCTGTGTTAAGATGCAGGGGTTAATTGCAGGGGTACAGATGCAAATGTTTAAAAATTAGGAGTCACAGATTCAAAGCCAGGCTTGGTGGTGTTGCTTTTAATTAGGGGAGGGCACATTAAGAGGGCAGTTTCTGCATTTCCCTACACCCACCCCAAGAGAGTTGGCAGGAAAAAAGAAAAACATTTAAAAAGTCATTAAATTATTCACAAATATACTGCAATATACTGTGGCAATGCCAAGTGAGGTGTGTCCGTGGAGTCGGGGGCAACAACATAGCAAAGCCACAATAGCCTCTGCAGCCAAAAACAAAGGCTGCTGTAAAGAGTTTTAAATTTAAAAACAGATCCCGATAACAGATGTGTTATCACATAAATGACACAGCTCATTTCCATACATCAACATCTAGTTCCCCTTTTATGTGTAACTATAGGAAGGACAACTCCAGGACGCAACATAGGACCAATTAAAATACAGATTATTAACGGTAGCCTTCACAGGCTGAATTTCTACCTTCAAGGTAGACAAAGTGTGTGTATGTACAATAACAACTGACATCTTTTACACTATATATATGAGAGCGAGAGAGAGCGAGAGAGAGAGAGAGAGAGAGAGAGAGAGATGACTCTCCTATCGCATCCAACCAGCAGTTCTCATATTCCTGCCACATTACAATATTGATGCAACATATCAAGAGCGGCTAGCGCTTCTTTGAAGTTGTCTTCGGGGGGGAAGGGAGTGAGGAAAATTCCAAATTAAACATTAAGGATGCGAGCATGTTGGCCATGCATTTGGAATGGGATCCATACAGCAATAGATTATTTTGTATTTAGTGGAGCAGCTCCCAGGAGTGTCAATATCAGAGGATTTCAGCAAAACATGAAATTAGCATTCAGTCCCCATCCTCTACACAGCTAGGCGTAGCTCTTCATGCATGTATCGGCGTGTGTGTGTCTGTGTGTGTGTGTGTATAATTATTTGTGAAGTTCCCTAAGCATATGTAATGTATGCTCTGACAGTGCTGGGATGAAATCTGGGTTAGGATACATATGGTTAGACCTATGCAAGCCATTATACTAAATATAGGCCCATAGGCTCCTTCTTCATGAACTACTCAGTGGACCAGGGGACAGAATTCATCAGGTTGATAGTGAGAGAGATCAGGCTGAAAAAGCAAATGTCAAATTAACATGTACTATACATCCTTTTACAGAGAAGAAAAATGGGAGACAGAGAGCTGAGTAGACACATGAGGTCTGATTTTTATTTTTTTTCCTGACTAGGTTCAGCACCTTGAGTAAATACTTCAGGGACGCAAGATTCCAGAGATGACCTGACCTCTACTCGGTTATGGCCCCATCTCTACCAGTCGGACTTTTTTTTTTTTCTTTCCTCACACACATCTGCTGTCTGTGCTGGTCCAAAAGACTAGTCTCTCCTTACATTTGAAATGCAATTCTGTGGAGGTGGGAGGTTCATAATAGATTACAAGCATGCAATGCATTTCCAGACTGTCAAAAGTCCTGGCAGCGATTCAAAGGTAACATTTTTCTACCACAGACAGCATGATACACACCAAAAAAAATGTAACAGTGAATTCTGCCAGCTGAGAAACTAAACATGCATTCTTCTGTTTGAAATCAAATTCACATTTAAAAGTCTCACCTTTCCTGGGTCATCTTTGGAGCGAGGCACTTTGAGAAAACACTTGTTCAATGACAGATTGTGCCGTATTGAGTTCTGTGGGGGGAGACAGAGAGAGAAAGGTAGAGAGGTGAGTGAACACGCATCAAAAATCAGATTACACAAACCAGTCTGTAGTACTTGAGAACTTGAGTCTGTAGAACATCACTGTGAGCAGCAACAAGTGCATACAACTTGTTGGTATGTATCGTTTAGGTTCAGTCACAGCTGCCGTCATCGAGGTCAGCTAATTCAGTGGCATTAGATGTGTCCAGATCTCACTCCACGAGCCTTATACAGGAGATCAATCTCTGTACAAAGTCACCAGGAAGCAACATCTTTCATCAATGTCCAACAAACTGCATTCTGGTTGCACAAATATATCCAATTCCATGGGTGCCAAAAATAGGAGCCAGAAGGAATCCCACACTGGGATGGTTGCTGATACCAGGGCCTGATATTAATTAATGCTTCAGCAAGCTCCTGTGGGGACAGGAAATAAATTATGTAGATCATTCTAAAAGTTAACTCATTACAGTGTTACAAGCTACTCCACAGCAGTGAAGAGGGAGGTTCATCCAGCTGCCTGAGTTGGGGAGGCGAGGTGGGCTGAAGTAGCCACAAGGGCTGGAAAGCGATGCTCTAGGCCAGGGTTAACCAGCTACAGCAAGGCCCTCAGAACCAGCTGGAGGCAGGCCAGCTGGGGGTTTACAAGAGCCAATGGATGCACACGTTTCTCCACTCCACTTTATGGAGTGGTATTGACAGATGGCTACACTGAAAAGCTGTAGGATTCTCTGATGAGTTTAATGGATGCAGGAGATGAGCAGGCAGAGAGAGAGAGAACGAGAGAGAGCGAGAGAGCGAGAGAGAGAGAGAGGTACAGCAGTACAGGCAATTATACGACAGGAGGGATGATAATGACAGTCTCGTTGTAATGCTGTCAATCTCGCTGGTTAAATCACTCTGAAATGCCAATGCAATCCAGACGCATTCTAACGCTGTTCAACAAAAAATATAGAGGGGGAAACTGTCATAGTCAAAAATAATTCAGTCCCTGTGCCAGAAGGAAATGTTTTCTGAAAGTGAAACTCATCCCAAAATCTATCTTTTGAGTATCAAACAATCGTCCCCATAGGCATGAAAGAAGGTTGTAAAATGTGTGCAGTTTGCTCCTTCACTGGGAGTGCATGTTACAATGGATCCCCCAAAATTTGTTCATGACATTGGCTCTCTTTGCAGCTCGCATTGAGTTCAACTTAAAAACTCCGGTGCTACATCCTGCAGGGCAGTGAAGCACCTTCCGAACTCCAAACCATGGCCAAACCCTGCGTTCTGGTGTGACCATTGCACAAAAAGGGCACTATGGCCCCCTGTTATCGCTCATGTAATCCAAAACAGACTCGATGTTGAGATCAGGGCTCTGTGGGGGCCACTTCCAGGACTTCTTGTTCTTCTTTACACTGAAGAAAGTTCTTAATGACATTGGCTGTATGTTTGGGGTCGTTGTCCTGCTGAAGAATAACTTTGGGGCCAATCATACGCCTCCCTGATGGCATTGCATGATGGATAATTATCCAACTCCATTTGCAGAAATGCAGCCCCAAAATTGCAAGGAACCTCCACCATGCTTCACTGTTGCCTGCAGACACTCATTATTGTACTGCTCTCAAACAAACTGTCTTCTTTGACTCATCAATCCAGAGCACCTGCTGCCATTTTTCTGCACCTCAGTTCCTATGTTTTTGCGCATAGTTGAGTCCCTTGGCCTTGTTTCCATGTCGGAGGTTTGGCTTTTTGGCTGCAACTCTTCCATGAAGACAACTTCTGGCCGGACTTCTCCAGACAGTAGATGGGTGAACCTGGGTCCCACTAGTTTCTGCCAGTTCTGAGCTGATCATCTTCCGATTTCAAAGGGAAATATGCTGCTGTACTAAGTTTCCTTGGCCGACCACTGTGTCTACGATCCTCAACGTTGACCGATTCTGTGCAAGAATATCTATAAGAAGTGATGCTGGTTTGAAGGCAAAGGGTAGTAACACCAAATATTGATTT
>JAVQJF010046992.1:0-10171 GCA_036023855.1 Gadopsis marmoratus
TTGGGGTTCAGTGTCTTGCCCAGGGACACTTCGACATGTGGACAGCAGGGGCTGGGATCGAACCACCAACCCTGGGGTTAATGGACGACCGCACTACCCCCTCAGCCACAGCCGCCCCATTGTGTTTCCGTTGCAAGATTAAAGGCAGGTCTCTATGAGAAGGCACTTCAATACTCACACAGTAACCATATACTGTATTTCTGCCACGAGTACAAAGCACAAATGTTGCTACTCAGCTACCATACGATAATCGCAGTCACATCGAGAGCCAAAGTTCTGATGCCATCTCCAGGCTAGCCACAGCTACTTGACTGGCATCTGCTTTTGAACCATGATGCTGCAAATATCTTGGATTTGTGGGACATGGCATTCATCACAGGCAGCTCAAAAACAGAAAACATATGGAGTGAACCACACAACTTACTGTTGAGCAAAGTAATGTCCCAGATTGGATTTTTAGTTCTTTGCATTGCTACAAATGTCATTGTGGGTTTTCCTGCTTCTGGAGCAGAACCCAGAATTCATCTGGTTCAGTCTCACCACTCTCATCAACCTGGTTTCCAGGCAGGCAGCTGTTTTCAGTGAAAAGGCTCTGATTAACCCAGTGTACACTAGTTTTGAATTAATCCAATGGAATACTGTTGCTATAGTATCCATCTATGGAGATGGAAACCTCATTTCATTTCAAACCTTAGACACCCTCCTAAAGTCACCTTCTCACCTTCAGATGTTATCAATCATACAAGACATCGACACGCCCCTCCAGCTGCTGAGACGACAAGAAGCATTTCCCAATGCTTTTTCCCCATGAAGTTTCCCAAATACCTTCTTTCTTACGATACATTTAAAAACTCCTTGACATTTTAGACTGCAAAAAGGGATGACTAAATGTGATTTGTTGAGTTGGACTTTAAGATTTGGTTTTAGGTTTACATTTAGGGTACAGAAGGTTGAGGTTAAATAAAGGCAGCTATCATCAGGTACGCCTCCGTGACATGAATGTAGGTCGACACAAGGTCCTCACAAGTGAGAAAGAAATGTGTGTGTGTGCGCGTGTGTGTGCACATGAAGTATAAAGCAGGCACGAGGGCGTTCCTCACCGTCACTATGTGAAGTCATAGATCTTTACATGCACACACACACACACACACACACACACACACTGGAGGCCTTTCCTCCCTGACAGTCCATTCATCCAATCATAGCTCGCCAGAGAGATGCTTGTCACTACGGAGACAGGCAGCAGGGCCACCGGGGCATTGTGGGATAGCTCATTCCTCCAACATATAGACAATCTGCCATTCCTGTTAGATTGTCTGTATGTTGGAGGACTGAGATTTGATTTGATTTATTTGCCTCTCTCTCTCTCTCTCTACACTGGACTCACTCTTTCCATTTCATTCAACATGTTTTACTGCCTCACTTGTCTGTTGCTTTTTTCTGACAGCCTGGCTGTGTTCCTCTCTGCATTGGGGTCGATATTAAAATAAATTCTATACATCACAATGACATATCTAATTACTAGTATTACAGTTGTTTTAAATACTCTGCATAGCTGACATCTTAAGCATGTAAAGAAGTTTTAGTTGCCACATTTTGTTTATTCATCTTTAATGTCTAATTTTGCTCCAAAGGCAGTCAATTACCCCAGAGTTTCCTTTGATTACATAATAGGTGTGCTGGGTTTTTCTGCCTTAAGAGCTGCTAACGCTAAAAGAATTTCATTAGCCTGCATTTCCATGGAGCGTTTTGGTTATGATCTTATTGCCAGTTCGGGGGTTTTCCACCCTGAACAGAAGAAAAGAGAGACTTTTTGTAATTTGTTTTGTATGAAAAATGTGACTTTGCTTCTCCTCCACTTGTCTTCTCATCGATCCATCTATTTATCGGTAACCTCATTTTCTTGAAGAAGAAAAGCTCATTAATCAGGTTAGCTGCCCCTAGGTAACCTGCAAGCGTCTGGTCTGCATCAGTCACCATTAATTTCATTTGCAATTAGCCTTAACAAACTTACAGACACTTACATGTTCCCCTCTAAACAGGAAGCACAGCGGGAGGAAAACAAGAGATGAAAGGAAACATGACAAATACACATACATAAATGTATGTCTGTGTTTAGGTTTCCATCATTAAAAAAACTCATGTATTCCCTCAAACAGAAATTGACATGCAGCAGTTAATTACATTTTAGGCTAGAGTGAAACCTTGTAGTAAATAAGTAGACACTTGTGTCACAAGTAAACAGTAGTAACACTAGTGGTTCATTTGTCATGAAATATTTTAAAGGTTCATAGTCATAAGCTTTCAAAGAAACAGTGTATGGATTCTAGTCTTTAGAGAGTCCCTCACAAGAAAGTCTCAAGTTTTGTTTTTAGTCTAGACAGAAGTAGCTTAAGTTTTCTTCCAGATGGTCCCCATCTTTAGTGTTGCAAGGAAATCTTTAGTAATCAGGTCCATGTAGGGTCTATGGGTTTTCTAATGCATGAAATGTTCCTTGAAATGGCGGGAAAATGCAACATTTCTTGGGAGAAAGTCTCTTGTTTGTAGTCTCTAGAGTCTCATTAAGCTTTATTTACTTTTTCCAATATGCTCACGAAAATAAGCATGATCTGAAACTAGGTGATTTGTTTAGGAAATAAACAAATTACTATTTCTCCCCACTGGCAGTTCATTTTTTTTGTTAAAAGAGACAATTATGACTCAATTAAAATACTTAAAATGTTGTTAACTTGGATCAGTGTGTGCTACTGTGTACTGTGTTCAGAATCAAACTCCTGTACTGAAACAAACAGCCTCAGATGCAGCAGCACACGCACAACAGAGGACAACCACCTTAAACCTGGATTTAATTCCTGTGGCACAACAGTAGCTTGTGACAGCTCAGTGATATATGAGGACGCTGAGGTAGAGCTCACACCACACACCAAATCCCTCCGCTGTATGTCTACTATCACATTCCTGGCCGGGAAAAGCTGCAAGGGAATTCCCACCCGGAATTCCCAAATTATACTCTTATTCCCAGGATAACTCAGTGGGGTCAGATCCCACGGGACTTAAACTGACATTTTAGCTTATAATAGTTTGCACAGTTTCTTTACTGGCAAGCCCTTTTATGAATCTTGTGCTGTGCTGTGTTTTATTGCAATACGCTTCTAAACTGTCTCTGTCCAGGTCCGAGGAAGAGACAAGAGTAACCAAGAGGACAGGTGGCAAACATTTTAAATTGTATAAATAGTTTAAACCCAAATCAGCTGTCTTGTTTTTCATTAGCATAAACTGTTTTAACTTGTTGTCTGTACCTTACTTAAGAGCATGGGGTTTGCCCGTTACAGGGTTAAAGTGAGGTTTTCTTTAAATTGCCCGTGCAGGTCTCGTTCTGGGATTTCATTCAGCTGGGTCTGGAAGAGTTTGCATGTGGGTGATGGCTAATTAAAGGCTCTATGTGCAATTATATTTTTTTTGTCATTAACAGCTTCAGGAGAAACTGGAAGGCAGTGGCAGTGGAAGGAAGCAGTCGCCCAGTGGTGGGCGTATCACACAGCACATCGGTTGTGTAAGTGAGATCACCAGACGTTTTGTCACAAATTCAATGATTTCTTTGGCTCCTTCAACCCTCACCCACCTTCAAACACACACACACACACACACACACACACACACACATCACTCACCTATTATTACACAATGAACACTTTAAAATCTTTTCATGGGAGCAGTTTATTAGACTGAAAACCAAAAGCGCATTTCTTTCAGTTCATCATGACATTTTAATGTTTTTGGATAAGGGAGGCCATATGAAGCCTGGCGCCTGCAGCAGCCAGATTGTGTTGTTGTGTGTCATGGGAGAGAGAGAGAGAGAGAAAGGAGAGAGACCGGAATCTGAGTCACGCATGGCTGCTGGAAATTGGAGAGGAAAGAAAACCAAAAAGCTCCTGCACACCTACAAGGCATTGAAACATGTGTGGAAGGGTAAAACACGCAGGTTTAAAGAACAATATTGGCCACATGCACTTTGTTTTTTTATTTTTTATTATTTAATCAAAAGCTCAAATTTGATTGCTTTACCAATGTGAAATCAATTTACTGCAGCTACATAGGCTAAGATGTTTATGCAAAAGTTTTGCATAAACATCTGCAAAAGTTTTGAAAAAGGACACAGACGAAATCAAAAGGACTCTGTGACTATATCTCTGTGTGTTAATATAGACTTTATGAGCCGGTGACAAATCTGGACATTGTCCCTGGCATCTAGTCATCGTAGGTTACATGGATAATTCATCTAGTGGCATGACAACACTTTTCCACCATTGAGAAATAGTGCTTCTTTATATTGCAATCCATGATTGATATACAGCGATGAGCAGCCTTTCTGCCAAACTGTAAAAGTGCTGGTGGTTTTTACTCAAATGCAGACCATGTGGACCCTGCTACAGGCAGTGGAAATGGCACTGAGCATCATTTGCAAACTGGGGTTTTAAATCTGAAAAGGTAAGTCAATGACGTTATTGTAACGAACTAACTGATTTTGCTCCCCTGTGGCTTTAAAAATCTCAAAAATGCCTCCTCCCCTATATCTAAATCCTGCTCATGACTGAAGTGGATTTAATAGGTGAAATCAATCAAAGAACAGAGCCTGGATTCTCCTGATCTCATTGAAAGAGCATGTGGTTGTAATATATTTGCAGCTTTGAACACTACAGAGAGAGAGAAAGGGATGAAAAAGAGAGACAGATGAATCGGTATCAGATCCCTGTAAGGCAGAGATTCTGCACACTGCCGCTCGTACAGATTAGTTTACACTGCATCTGCTGCAGCAAGAGTGTGTGTGTGTGTGTGTGTGTGTGTGTGTGTGTGTGTGTCCATTTGCTCCACGCAGCAAGCAATGCAGCAATCAGGAGCTGTGGCTCTGTGTGTGTGTGTGTCACTATACCCAGTGTGACTGCTATCACATACAGTATATCCCAGCAAAGCTCCAGGCGAGACACTCTCTTCTCTTCACATCACTCACTTCCCTCAAATCCATTGCAGTGATTTGGGCCATTAAGCGCCACAAATCAGTCTAATGTGGTTATATCAGCTCTCGGCTCACACCTCACAGTTGGTCCTCAGACATCCTACTTCACTCTGCTACCGTTGCTTTGTTCACCTGGATCGCAGAAGATTTCCGTATTTGTCTAGATGTAATGTGTCCACAGAAACATTGTTGGTGTAAGTTAAGTGGATCAAAAATGGAAATGCCAGCAACTCTACACCGGGGAAGAGATTTATCACTGAAACCCGTCTGTGTCAGAATGTGGACTTTGCATACAAAAAAATCTTAATCCAGTTCATAGTCAGAATATCCAGTCTTGCATTGAAAGGCATGCTGTACTGTCTTCAGGTAACTTAGCTTACAATTTACTGCTCCACACAAATCACTTCTAAAATTACCTTCTATAACAAAATCTCAATCCAGAAAAGAGAAAAGACACCAGATTACTGACTTCCACATGACCACCTCATTATTCAATCAATTCGGATGCATAAATTAAAGATAAACTGGCAATTAAATCAACATACAGATTCTCAGGTAGAACAGAAGAACGGTTTAATTGACAAGCCAAAGAATATGAGGTTCAACTGAATTACTCATTGGAAAAATAAAAAGTAAAAGTTCCATTCCAAACTATTAGTATGACTAATGGGTCCATATACAATGTTGTCTACTAGTTTCGAGTGTGCCAACGTTTTTGCCTCACTTTCCACAAGCCTGTAGCTCATTAGCACTGCTGTGTATTTCTCTGCTGCTCTCATTAACAGAATTATTCCCTCGGCAGCATCAGTGAGAACACAGAGAAAGAGAGAGCGAAAAGCTGAAATATGCAGTATTGAACTCATTATGTATGTTTGAGAAAAGAATAAACGTGTATATATGCAGACTAAATGTACTAGAGGATTCTCTTAACAGCTTTCAGGGACACGCAGCTGTTGGGTGCTGTTGTCCCAACAACTAGCTAAATTTACATTCTTGTGAATTGATTGTGGCACTGCCCAGGACAACTGCAGGCCTCTGCACATGGTAGATTTAATTACTAAAAGACCACCTCACTCGCCCACATTGTCCCAGCTCATTTCAGGATTTGACCTGGCAAACATCCAAATACAAAGCCACTCCTCCAAACCTTTAAGCCTCTGGCAACACATTTTATCATGGTGTCACCATTTGCCTTCCCATCCAGGTTTTGTTCTCACTCAAGGAATTAAACCAAAAATCATATGATTAACAGGCCAATAGGAATAGGAAGCTTCAGTTAATTATCTTATTAGCCACTGATTGGTCAGACTAGTCCAAACAACTGAGCTAATTGAAAGTCTACCACAGCAAACCAACAGAACAAACTATTAAAGCATACAAACTTATTACTCACTGGCCACAGGGGAGAAGCAGGAAGTAGCTTGTGTTCAAAGTAAGAGCAGTAGCTTCAAGGTGTTAGAATACAAAAACAAAGATTGACATGAACACTAATTAAAATTGAAAATACCTAATTATACATATCAAATTTCGGCGAATATCTGCAGGCAATTGCTTGTTCATCCCCACATTTCCACACGGACTATGGTTGAGATCATTTTCTATGTTTGCTGATCTTTCTTTAAATGCGATGGTGTAACGCCCTTTGGAGGATGTAGACTTTTCTACCTACCCTCCGTAAGTGCTGACAAGTGGCTAATGCAGTACTTTTACTTTCTCCTCACATAGTTCAAAATACAACTGCAACAACCCATCTACAGATGTGTATCAAATTTGCAGCCAAACACTGGACCTCTTACATCATCTAACATCTGTACCAGCATCAGTCCAATGTGGCCAAACATGGTCTCATCCTTTTTTGGAAAAGTTCCCCTTGTTGCTAACTGACCAAAAATATGCTGGCTATGTTAACGTGTTGTAAACATTACATGGTCACACGCGGTGCATGAAGAGAGAGGTGGAGGAGATGAGACAGATGAGATGAACTTGTAGACACCCTGTGACTTGAGAATCTTCATAGTAAAAGCAAGGGAAAGTGTACTAAGACAGACAGAGCTAAGAGGTTCAATCCATCAGCTATCGTGTGGGATTAAATTGTAGCAGATTTATTGGTGCTGTTGTATCTCACTGCAAGCTGACATCTCTGTTCCTCACAGTGAAAGAAAAGGATGGAGCGAGGCAAAGAGGGAGACAGAGTGAGAAGAGAGTAACAGCAGCTCATTTAAAATGTGAAGCCGAGTTGCTGAGCAACTCTTTCCCATGATATATGAACGTGAAAAAAAGGACAGAACTGCGTAGGAAGAAAAGTGCATAAAAGAAAGCGAAGCGGAACACAATTTAGGGATGTGGTAGGGGTCGGTCAAGGAAACGATTTGGGCCATTTGACATTTGGTGACTTTGTCTCGTTTCCACCACTAAGGACCTGTAAGGTTGTCAGTTTCTGAAGTAACATGTTATCAGAGCCTAACAGCACTAAGAGTCCACAGCCATCAGCTATCTTGTGCCAGACCCTGAGTCTACAGCCATGCTAGTAGTTATGTGAGGCTATACAAACATGCTAATGTTTAGGAGGCACGTGCACCATTTTCAGTGTGTTAGCAATGCGGTACAGCTGAGGCTGATGGGAATGTTATTAGTTTTTCAGTCACAAACCAAAGTAGTAGAAAAAACTTAAATTTTGATCCGATTGTTGCCCTTGATAAGAAGTTAAGGGATCAACAAAGTTATTACAGATCACCCTGTGGGAAACATAAATGTATGTAGCAAACTTCATTCTCGTTTGTTTATAGTGAACACATCAATGTACTATAATTAATTAGGCAATTATATATTAGCGTCTACATAGATGCTAAAGATGAACGGTGTAATAGATGTAGAGAGGAATGGGGAGCGTAAGATGGAGAGATATAGGGAGGGGATGTGAAAGAGAACTGTTTAAGAGGCCGAGGATTGGTCTTCTAACTCTGTGGTTTAGTTGAAGTAACATTTGTTTCTGGTTTATCTGTGTTTCTCTTTTTCTTGTCTCTCTGCTCTCCTTCCATAATCTCCCCCCCCCATCTCTCTCATTGCTCCACAGCCAATCCAATTTTCTCTTTACATTCATTAACCTCTCTCCCTCTCCCCTCTCCACTTTGTCAGTGCAGTACAATAAGCGGCAGAGGGAGGGATAGAACGAGAGGCCCAACAGAGTGTGAAATGGTCTGAGCTTTTACTACAACTGGCAGCGTTTGACCGCATACTGCACCAACCATTGCCGCGGTTACCCGCAGCAACACTGCACTAACACAACGGCATGCTGAGGAAAAAAACAAAAGAGGAAGGAAGAAAGAACAGAGTAAGCCGGCGTGTTCTGCATGCGGAGCAGGTGTTAATGGGCAAATTGAAAACATGCACGGACACACACAGACATGCATTAGAGTTTGTTATAGAAAAATGCAGCCTTCCTGACTAAAATGCGGTTTACCTCACTCTTTTAAGCCATAAACACACTAACAGTCAAAAAACTGAACCCAGCCTTTGGCACTTGACCCAAATACTTAATCATGCTGCCAAAACCTCTGACCTGACCTGACCTAATGTGATATTTTCGTTATTTCTTCAGTAATGAGAAATATATGTGCTTGCTTTGGGCACACAGAAGGTTTTTCTCATGACACCGTAACGTCGTATAATAATAATCCCTTTGCTTTAACTCAACTTTATTTTCCCCCCAATATTGGCCAGATGAACCCTGACCGTTTTTCCTTCTGAACTTGACTTTTCCAAAAATCAAACTCTGTACAGGTGTGATAGGTCGCAATAAGTGGTCATACAGGTCAAATTGTTCCCATAATGATTCCTCTTTAACAAGATTTTGTGTCCTTATATCTATTACTGGCCATTAGCGCACCAGGCTAACATACAGGCTACATTCTCTCTGTTACGGGTTCACCGCTGGCCATTGTGTGTCTTACTTGAAACACATGACAACCCCAAAATAACCAAACCCGAATGCAACCCGAGCCCCAAGCTTTACGGCTTGAGTCTTAAGGGACCCGACAGCGTGTCCGGTTTCAGGTAGCAGAACGCGAGAAATTTAACACATTCGATTGAATGAATCCAGGTAAAAAACAATGATACATATGTTTAATTTGACCTGCTAATTACATACGCACGCGCACACATACACAAACACATATTTGGCTTTCTTCCTGCCTCTGCAGTGTCACCGTGACTAATGTGGAGGAGAAATAACCCGGTGATTCATTTCCAATATAACAGGCCCGGCTCGCCAAAAAAATGAACATCAGCGTAATAGTATTAGCCTGCTCATAGTCATCCATTAAATCTACTTAGGGCAGACAGGCAGTCAGACCAGGAGAATACGCCAGCTCTTCCATTGAAGATAAGCACCGAGCGAAGAGGCCGCGCCATAGATGTGGAGATGCCACAGGTTGGAATCTGGCTCATGTCTCCCTCTTCATCATGATCAAATTGCCCTTAATCAGCCATGCACGGAAGGTGAACGAGGAGTTTCACTTGGTTAATTGTGTGGAAACATTAGAAGAGAGTTACAGCGCACACAAAGAGTAAAGACTCCTGTTTAAGACGTGGTAGAAGGATTTAGTACTTAATAAAGGATCACTAAAGATGAACGAATTTGGACATCATTTGGTTCAGTGATCAGATGTATAACTTTGTGGTTAAAGCCCAACAATAAACAAGTAAATAAAAAACAATCCCCGCGAGACTGAATGAGACACAGGGGCAAGTAATCATTGATTCTGGTCCTGTAAAACGACGCAAAGCAGAGTCGATCCTTGAAGTTTGCTCCTCGCAGCAAGAGCCCACTTGCTGCATTGGTTTAGGGAATAATCCTTTAAGACCAACATCTTCTGATACGAGACAAGGCTTTACCTTTTGGCTGAGAAGCCTTGACTGTAAAAACTGCACTGACACGCAGCGCAGGGTTGTGCGAGCAGACGCAGGCCTATCAGCCTTTTGTCCTCCCTTTGAAAACCTGCCAGAGATTTCTACCCGCTGCTTTGTTTTCAGCTGTCCCTCCTTCCTCTCTGTAAGCAAGATCCACAGCTCCCAGCTACAAAGTCAGATGTCAGAAATAAAAAACTAAACTCCCCCCCCCCCCCACTCAGCTGGTTCAACCACCCATACTTGTTTCAG
>JAVQJF010047013.1:0-47580 GCA_036023855.1 Gadopsis marmoratus
TAATTTCGGTACGGTTTCGAACTTGCGCTCTGATTGGGTGGGCAGCCTACAGCCCGCCTACAAAGTCGCGCAGTTCCCCTTAACGCTGCTTTTCGAGAAGGTTTCTGTCAGCCCGAAGGAGACTAAGTGCCGCTAGCGAAGCTCAGTTTGACCTACATTTTGCATTTACATTTATTTACTGGACCAAAATCGATTAATATGATCACTTGCTGTGTGATGATCGCACAGGAAGTGATCATGTTAATCGATTTTGGTCCAGTAAATGAATGTAATGCAACATGTAGGTCCAACTGAGCTTCGCTACCGGCTCTTAGTCTCCTTCGGACTGAGAGAAACCTTCTCGAAAAGCAGCGTTAAGGGTAACTGTGCGACTTTGTAGGCGGGCTGTAGGCTGCCCACCCAATCAGAGCGCAAGTTCGAAACAGTACCGAAATTTATGCATTCTGTGACATAAAAAAAAAGAAATCTGAGTTTTTGATTGGGTGGGCAAAACGTTCGTTTGGGTGGGCACTGCCCACCCTTGCCCCTTGCTAGAGCCGGCCTTGGATGGTGACAGAAGTGATGGTGAAGAGGCTCAAAGTGATAAAAATTTACATTGACTGTATGTGTATATTCACACTTTGAGCCATGTACCAAACTTCGACAGCAGAAGAAGAAGAAGAAGAAGAAAACAAAATGCTTAATGAACAAACAAACGTGAAAACAGATGCAACACACTGATCATTGATAAGGTCAAAATTTTGGGGAGAACTTATCCTTATACATCTGCCTGACTCTATGGCCAGGCTGTTAGCATGCTTCTGTGTTGTCGTCTTAGGGCCAGATGACACTGCATTTTACTTTGTGTGTGTGACTATTGAGTTTCATTGAGTGAGGTAGTTTTGTTTTCGTTATAATTTGGGTAGTTCTGGTCTCAGACTGGGCTTGAGGCAGAACACGTCAAGACCAGCTGAGTGAGGTGACCATTGTCTTTGCTCAGCTCTTGGCACTCCAGGGCTTTAGGGTTTTAGATGAAGCCAAAATTTAATTGATCATTTTTGGATTTTCCCTGATAATGGAAATTGGCCTAATTCAGCTCTGCAGGCATTGTTGGTTGTTGTAAAATGAATGCAGCAAAATAGAGAAACCTGCCACCTGGAAGATTTGTTGACTGACTTGGAGGTGAATCTTTGTGCAAATGAACGTTTTGTAATCTATATTTGTGATTACTTTAGATCGCTTTGTAGAGACGTTTTCCCTTCACATCAGTCAAAGAAAGAGTCTTATTCTGTTGATCACCGCGGGGGGATCTAAATACACATTTGAAGTTCTTTACTTGTGTATTTTAAGTTTGTCCAACTTTATAGTCCACTGGGGAACCTCCCTTTCCTTTACTAGCAGATGACACATATGAATACAAAAGTACTTTATCAAATATTTATTACATATTTGCATGATTGTCCTTTCAGCCAGGTGAGCGGTGCGAGTCCTTCAGGTAAAGATACATAAAGACATGAGTGCATAAAAGATTTGGTTTAGATTAACTATCTGCTGAGGTATTACTTGGAAATATCTGGTTTTGAGGTTTATTTCATTAAATAAAAACTATAATCACTAAACACACACAGCTAGCCCATATATTATTAGTGTGTGCAGAGATAAGGTACAGTAACTGTGATAGAACGGAAAGCTGAAGCGGCTTGGGTAGAAAAAGCAGGTTACCACATCACAATAAGGTCACCTCCTGTGCTGATGCTTATCAGTGTTTTCCACTCGATTTCTGAGCACTGCTCAGGGCCGGAAACAAGGCGTCTCTACGCAGAGGGGTGTTGTTTTGGTTGCAAGCATGAAGACCTAGATGTTGCGGTGAGTGTGCATTCCAGTCGGGTGGGGGAGCTTTTATCGCACGCGGAAAAAATTATCAAAATCTCTGGTTTGACAAGAGGAAATTCACCATGGTTGTTAGGAGATATTTGTCGTCATAGGCAAATGAGCTCATATGGCAACTGAAACAAATGTAAACTGTCAATTTATGGGAAAAGTAATTAGAAATGGCAGCAAAATGTGAAGCCATAAGATAAAATGCAGCAATGTGGTTGATGTATTTTTGTGATATCCTGTATCTTTTAAGGCCCTTTTTTTTATTTGGACGGATTATTATTACATTATCCAGGATTATACAATTCTTGGGTAATTTAACCACTGCTTGAACATCTGGGCATTTAAAATATTCACAGTACAGTGCACAGGGTTTATCTGGCATCTGCTGACAAAAACCTGTGTAAAACCATAAATACCTGTGTATTTATGTAAAGCTTATCCAACCAGTAGAACCGGTCTACAGTAAATCTGCTTTATACACACCATAAAATCCCAATGAAGGCAAGAAACCTGCAGACAGTGTGAAGCCCCAGTTGTACCTCTACACTAAGGTGTCAGAAATTGGAACACATACAGTGTTTACCCTCATTATAAAGAAGGAAATTAATTATTTATGGACTCTAAAGAATAGACAATCCTTCCAAAAAAAATCTTGTCGAATCTTGAATCTGAAATGCTGTGCTGGCACTCACTGTGAATTACTATCAGAACTTACAGTGTAATAAGTGCAGAGAAGCACTTAGTAACAAATTTCTTGGAAAGAGGTAATGGGTGGGTAGGAATTTTCTGCTGAACTGGATATTCCACACGATTCCCACAATCATAAAGGAAACCAGGGAGAACACTGAAGGTGAACAAACAGTCAACTCTCAGATCTAGACACAGTGACCACGACATGACTCAAAGGTTAAAAAACTCAATTCTTTTTTTATTAAACATCTATCTTTATGCAATCTGTATATATAAAAGTTCTAAAGCCATCAGCCTGAGACTAAAACAGACAGTGAGGCGATCATGTGTTTCAGTTTAGTCCTCATTATTCGTTGACCAGCACGGTCTGACACATGACCTGCGTTAACAAAACCGTAAAAACGGGAGATATGATGAACACGGAGTGACAGACGACAAAGGACCACGCAATGTCGTCTTGTGTAGCCGGAGTGATTAGAATTAGTCCATGATAAAAACAAGCTTGTGGACCTTGTTGAGGAGTAAACTAAATAAATAACATAACGTTTATTCGCCCACAGTTCAGGCTGCAAAAGCCTCTTTGTGCTCCACGGACTGTTGTTTTTTGGGAGGTGGGCGATAGATGTGCTGGGGCATACCCACAGTGTGTGCATTAAAAAAAGGTACACACTACAAGTGCATTTCCCTGTTCCAAGTGTAAAATTGCATGTGTGAATGCATGTGTAAGATTAACAGGGAGAGGCAGAGCTGTGTATGCATCATAGTGTAATACTATGTTCATCATTTTGAGTCTGTAAACCATCATCTCAGCTATTAAACATCGACCACAAAGGAATATTTTGATTGGTGATTCTGAACATAGCATATTTTTCCCATTATTATTATCAATACAATTTTTTTCAAATCTCTTAAATACAATATTTTACATGTCAGATTAAATACGGCTTAGTGTGCAATGAGTGATGGGAATCTTGGGGCCAATGTAGTGGATGTTTTATCCCACTCTGTGCTACTGGGCACGGTTTCCTGTGTTCTGTGATGGAGGGCTGGGCTCTCGATAGAAGAACGTATACTCCCCGGCACCTGCGAGGATCAACACATGAGGTGTGTCCGTGTGATCAGTCACTGTCACTTGTCTCGCTGCTGGGGTCTCCCTGCACCTTGCTGCGGTGCTGCATGGCACGGTGGTACGCCACCTGCACCGACTTGCGGATGTTGGATTTCCTGCCCTCCAGCATCTTCTCCTTGTCTAGCTCCTGGTCTACCCCGAGCGGCACCAGCTTAGAGCGCGGCAGCCACTGCCTGGATACACGCAAACATATACATGCAGGAGTGTTAAAATTATTTCCAGTCTACAGTAAAATATGCATCTAAAGTAAAAACAAATGCACAGTGAGACTGTCCCAACATACACGTATCAGTTGGTTATTTCAGACAGTTAATAGCTTGTTAAAATTAGAATTTCTCTGTAGGCATTAAGTTTAGGTACTTTAGAGGTTAGAAGTTCAACTTCTGAGGGGATCTTCAAGGTGGTTAATGACACCAGCTGTTTCTCACAGATTTTTGTGACCTAAAATAGGACGTGTTTTTTCCCTCGTCTTCTTTTCTCCAAAACCATGTTGCCCTATTTCAGCTAAATGTTCTGTCATCTTGCACTTCAGTGCAAGGAAAGCAGTTTCCTTTGAACTACTGCCACAGTTACACGTGTGCACACATCCAGTAACATCAGAAGCCTATTTTGCTTGTGTCTTGTGTTTTACTTTGTACTTTGTAGATCATTTGAAAATGAGAGAAGAAAAAAAAGGTCTCAGTGAGAACAAACAAAGAAGAGACACACTTTAAGAATGATTATCAACGACACAATTAGTGAATACAATAAGATGAGACAAGATGACCCAGAGCACTGACCAAGTTCTCTTGTTGTCAAAGAAGAGGACCAGGAACAGGTGCTCCCTGGCCTCTTGGGTCATTTGCTCCCCTAGTTTCAGCACATCCAAAGGGGGGACAGGGATTGGGACACCCCGGTGGAAAACCCCCTCCCTGGGCATCTTCGGGTCAATTATCTGCAGGCAAACGGCGGCAAGAGGCAGATTAGACATTTGGTCATTAACCAGCAGGGTGTCCAGTTCTCTTGACTTTGGTCTTCATGCTCTTTGCAAAGTCCACTTGTGTCTCACCAGAGCAGGATATGAAGGATAGCCTCTGCACTTGGCCCACACCAGGTCCAGAGCTTCCAGGGAAGAATAGTCATCAGAGGTCATCCAGCATCCTGACCTGGACCGGCCACGCACCACTGAGGGTAAGGGAACAGGGAGACAGTCATCATTGTGCAACTTCACTTCATACTACAAAATAGTTATGTACACAATTGCCCTGTTCTACGTGGGTATTACAAAATGAGTCACCTTTCACTGGTAGCTTTTGTTATGTTACAACTACAGCAGCTGCCATGCTGATGTCTAGTGTTGGAAATGTCATGATTTCTGTGCACCTACTGTATGCTGCTAGTGCTAGTAGTTATTCTCAGCTTTTTCCTTAGAGTTTTTAGTCTTTATAGTAAATATTTCAAAATCAACCACAAACACTGTGGTGTCATGAAATGCAAGAGGCACTGCATGTTTCAAGTCGCAACGCAACCTGTACGAAATATCAGTTATTTAGATCATTTTGGTAAGTGCACAACTCATCATATCATTAATAACCTTCCTGTTGGTACTCAAATCAGATCAGAATCATCAAAAGACATTGCAGCTTGCCTGTACTGAATCACCAACCACATTAAGATTCAAATCATTCAGAGAAGACACACATTGACGACATAAATAGAAACTATATGTGTATGCACTGACACACTGATATGTGTGTGTGTGTGGGGGGGGGGGGGTTCGAGTGTGAAAGTGTGCTTACAATGTGAAACACTTCGTGATCCTCCGACTGAGTAGGAATCATTCTCAGTGCCCGACGTCTCCTCACTGCTGTCCTCCTGGAAGGCAGAGCGAGAGAACGACGCCTTCCCTCTGCCCTGCTTAGAGGGGGTCGTACTGAGAGAGAAGCGAGACAGGGCTATAAAGACATAACTTTATCACAATGTGTTTACAGTCCGATAGGTCAAACGATTGATGTTAACACCATAAAATACAGCTAACCACGCTTTATTGGTTGCTAAGCTAACTGTTGTGGTAAACGAGGTTTCTGGTGATATTCATTTCTTGTAGTTTTATACTTGTATCTGTTTAGTGCCATTAAAGCCAATTATTTAATGTTATTAACCACTGCATAAAAGGTATAATACCCTTGAGATGACAACCTGGTTGGCTTAATAGTCGACATTTTAGGAAATACGCTAATTTGCTTTCTTGGCCAGAGTTGAGGGGATCAGCACCTCTCATAACTGTGCATTTACTGTTAAACTGTCTCAGCTTAGTATAAAACAGCTGGCCTAGATCACTTCAAAATGCCAGTCAGCACCTCAGAAGCCTCAGTAATTCACACACTGCATCTTCGTTTCTTAATTCGTACATAAACTAAATGCAAAAACAACAAGCTACAGCTGTACAAGGGGTTATATGCTGGAACTGTTTGCTGGTGACCAGGCTTCCCGGAAACCTCGCAGTAATGACAAGACTCCAGGAAGTCACTGGAAAGCAAATAAGTGTATGTTGAACTGTTCCTTTGCAGCTGCATTCATTTATTTTCTGTCCACTGGGAGGCAGAAAACCCCACAACAAGATTATAGAGGCGCTGCCCTAACAGAATATCACCGTATGAAGTTGGTCATTTGATTCATTGGTAATAGAGAAACAATGAAATTTAAGACCAACAGGCATACTGCTCTGTATGTAATGAACATCTGGTATGTTGGTGCACTAATCACCTGGTCCTGTCAGAAGCTGCACTGCTGCTGCTGCTGGTTGTGGACTCGGAGTCTGAACTGGAACGAGGGAGACGAGGCTCGTTTCTGTACACACGGAAGCTCTCGGTTACTGGCTGGTTTCCTCCATCAAAACCGTTACTTGGCAAACCTAAGGAAAAGAGGGAAAGAGAGGGAGAGGAGTGAGCGTGGGCAACTCATAAATTGTAGGTTAAGGTTTCTTGTGCATATACCTACTGTACCTGGGAGCAGGTCGTCATTGTCACTGTCGCTGTCAGAGCTGGAGGTGCTGCGGGGGCTGCGGGGCCTCTTCCTCTGTCTGGTTGACGACAGCAGGGGAAGCTGAGGGGGGCCGATAGGGCTTTGGCTCACCCCCGCCCCGGCGTAGCCAGGATCACGGTTTTTGGGGGGGCGTCCTGGCCTTTTTGGGGGTCCAGCCATTTTTTGGTTCTTCTTGGAGAAGAGGACAGATGTCCGTCGGCCCACCTCTGGAGCCAGGACAGAGGAGGACACATTCAGGTCTGGAAGGAGAGAGATTTTTATTACGTTACTTTCCTTTTATGGCTTTTATCATTTTCATGTGTCATGCACATCTTCCTAGACGCACCTTTTCCACCAATCTCCTGGCTGCTGCTCTCTCCCCCCTCATCGTGGTGTCCTGCAGAGGACGGGTGATGGGGGAGGGAAGAACCCCGGTCCCCTCCGCCCACAGACTCCCGGCCCCCCATACTGGAGCCTCCCTCCCGCTGGTGCGCCAGCTTCCTCTTGATGACGCTGATCTCCTTCCTTAGAGCTTTGGCTCTACGAGACTGACCAATGCTGTGCTTTCCCAAGCTGACCTCATCAAGTCGCACCTGCAGGTAATGCAGCTGCTCTTCCAGTGGTAGCCGCCGCCTGTTCTCTGGCAGGAGCAGGTCTGTGAGAGGCAGAAAGAGAAAGGCTAAAGGTTAAACACCTTCAGAGGAAGAAAGAGAATGAAAATAATTACGAGCAAAGTCAAATATGACTGGAAGGTATCAAAGGGAGGCATGTAGGCGGTTTCCTGGTGGACAAAATGTTTGATGACAACATGATGTTTGTGTAATATTGGTATATGCCAGACTGGTATAGGTCAAAACGTAATCTGTTTAAAATTTGTTTTTTAATTGTAAAATTGTACAAGCAAAGTGGATATGTGATTTTAGAAAGTGAACCAGAATGGATGTCATGCGCCACCTACTGGCCAAGAGGTTTTACTGTGCCAAAGACATTTATTTCTGTCAACACACAAGGAATGGGGGAAAAAAGAAGAAAAAAACAAGGCTAGAAAGGTAAAAAAATAAAGACACTCCACCTGACATCCTCCTCGCATTTCTCTCCCACCCTAATTCCCTCCAGTATGTCACTCGTGAAATAAAGCACAAGTGTAAATTTTCCTCTAGCTTCTAGCCTGCCAAATGTTTGTCCCCAAATGCAAGGTGGCCACCAAAATGTGGTCAGACAACAGAGAAGTTCTCTTTGAAATATTTTACCGCTCACCTATTTTTTCACTTTGGTGCTTGAGCAAAAAACTTTGGCTGGCACAAAGCTCTCAACCGAAGGGTAAGAGGTTCACTTACCATCTTCGTTAGAGGACAATAGCCGGTCTCTTTCTCTATCCCTGTCTCTTTCTCTTTCTCGCTCTCGCTCTCGTTCCCTCTCCCTTTCCCGCTCCCTCTCTCGGTCTCGGTCTCGGTCTTGGTCACGCTGACTGTCTGGGCTCGGCTCTCTGGGGAGGTGTATGCCAGCCTCGTAGTCAAAGCCTATCCGTTCAGCGTGGCGCCTGGCCGTTCTAATAACGGCCCCGCCCATCTCTCTGAGCCGCAGGGCAGCACGGTAGAAGACTGTGTCCTTGGCATTGTACTTGAGGCAGTTGTTGACAATGAGGCCAAAGTCTGCTTCAAAGGCCTCAAAGGTGAGGTAGCGATGGGACTCCAGCAAGTTCCACATGGTCTGGAAGTCCATTGGAGTGTCAATATGGTCCAGGTAGTCTGGCACCTGGATAGTAGAAGGTAGAAATCAGGTAGAGGCATGAAGCTTTTGTATTGGTACAGTGAATTTTCAATGCAGATGTGAGTTTGTAGAAGTCAGAGCGAATACGTAATTTGAAAAAGTTGTTCTATGCCAAAATTTTGTTATCAAATAGCTGGCATAGTATACAAATAAGTAGATTTAAAAGAAATGAATAAGAATATTATAAATACAGTTATAAATAAAATGCTAATATAAAAGGAGGAAAAGGTGATATGCAATTTAAAATACATTATATAATGTTATAAACAGAGACAAATATAAATACGCCAATGTGATCAGATTTCAATCATGGGAAAAGAGGACACTCCTGAGTGTGTGTGGGAATGTGTGCATTTACCTCTGCCAGCGGTACAGGCTCGGTGAAAAAGTTGTTGGTGTCTCTTTCCTGTAACTGTTCCAGCGTGCTTCTCAGCAGCACCAGGAAGGGAGTCAGCTGCATCTCCATTGCCATCTGCTGCACTTTAATCTGAACAGACACATTTTTGAACAAATGCACACCTGCTGACTGAATAACCAAACATAAGAGAAATCTGTGGGGCAAGAAATGTGTATGTGTACACTAATTCAATTCAAATACTATACGTATGCACCCGCACATTACGTGACTGAACTAAGACTCCAGTAGCAAAGGAAAGTGTTGTTTTCCATGTACAGATTTTATTTGGGTGGCCCACCTAAATAGTGGATTGATTGAAGTGGCTTGGTGTATATGTGTGTGTGTGTGTGTGTCCAGTCATGTAGATCAGCTGTTTTCCAGCCAATTCTTAGATATTGAATGTGTCAGAGCACCTAACCCCCCCATGCTCCAAAGCACGAGCACGGGAAATAATACCTGAGCACGGGAAATAAATTATTGATCTCTCAGGAAAAACTAAATGAATGAAAGAAAGTAGAAAATATATTACTGAAATAGCTAAAGTGGCTTTTAGATTGTATATATACTTTTTTGGGGGGATCTAATTATTGAGACGGTGTTTCATTGCCTACATGGAAGCATTGAGAAGACTTGCGTACTAACCGCCCTCCTATACAGCTCACTGGGAAAAAACATAGTGTGCTCTTGCTAGCGTCACAGTTTTGCTATCTGTTAATGGCACAAATAAAGCTAATTTGTGTCTCACCGTCTCCCTCTTGAGTTTTTCCCTCTTGCGGATGAGCTCCACCAGTAGCCTGGCTCTCTCCAGGTCGTGTCTCAGTCTCTGCCATGCCTTCAGCTGCTCCTTTAAAGCACTTTGTTTCTCCTCGCTGTCCCTCTGCAACACCAACATACAGAAACCCACAAACATGTTAGACAGGCAAAAACGGAAGCATACACTAAAATGAGTTGCTGTTTTTTTTAACAGTTACACAGGTTACCAAAGGGAGCTGTGATGGAGGTTGTGGTGGGAGTGGCTCAATATGTCGTTGTGACTGCAGGTGGGTTTGGAGCCGGCGTAGCAGAGGAACACCGTTACGACTTTGCCTCTTCAGGGTCCAGTAGCTGTGGAGTCGTTGCATGAACTGGCTCTTCCTGGGTACCGTCAAGTTACTGGTGATTTTGCTCAGCCTGGACAGAAACAAACACTTCTTGAACTATTTTACTCCCAGGTCATAAATGTAAAACCTTCTTTATCATTATAGAAAAAGTCCGATGTTCCAGCAGGTAAGGGCGATTTACAGAACAGCACTTCTTGAGCTAGTTAAAATTGGTATGCAATAAAAAAACAACATAGGGCCAAAAGCCATCCTAATAGATGATAATTCTGGTTCTGGCCAACCTGCTGTTCCACATAGAGTTTTGAATAAAAAGGTAAACATGCATATGTGCGTATTGGAGCTGTGATGCACGGACAGGTAAAACATGCACGTACCTGTGGGGCGGTATGCAGGGCACAGACACCACTGGCGCAGCAGCCCTCCTCTCAGCTAAGATCTTCCTCGCTCTTTTCATCTTCAGCCTGGACTTGGCCTTCGCCCTCTTGGCTCGCTCAGAGCTCCAGCCCTTGGAGTCATCATCATGGCCGATGCTGGGCTCGTCATCCTCCTCCAGCTCTCCTTCACTGTGAGATGAACCCATGCTGGCCCCGCCTATTCCCCCCAAAGGTCGGGCTGATCCTGGTGGCGTGTGGATGTCACAGTAAGCCGTCTTGCGGACACTGAAAGAGGTGCCATTGGCCCCAGTTTCTCTGACGGGCTCCATTTTCATATAGAGGCCCGCCTGCTGGGCGCAGGTGACATGGAAGGCTGTGTAACAGTTGGCTTTGTGGCACTGGATGCAGGCGCCTGAACCACGCTGCTTGCAGATGTAGCAGGTGAGCTTCCAGCGTGCAGGAGGAATGTGCTCAATACTATCGATCGGCTCCAGAAAGACTGTATTCGCAAAGCAGACCTGAGGAAAGGCGGCAAAATTCACTTTATTGCAATACTCTAATCAAAGGGTTGGAATAATAACAACAGTGCTAACAGACCGACTGAACGCTGTACATTATATTATGGGTTTATATCATTTGTGTTCAGCATTCTATAATTGATCTAGTGCTGTTTATCAAACCACTTGCACATAAAAATGCAACTTAACGAGCTGAGCAGCCATCCATATAAGTGCAATATACAGTATATATGTGTCAATCCACATACACACACAGCGCAGAAAATTAAAGCAACTTTGATTCTGAAGGAAACAGACCCAATACTGAACGCTGTGTACACCTCAGGTGAACACAGCACAATGCAGAGCATCTCAATGATTGTGCTGAATGATGATGCAGTTCTGATCAAGAATGCCTGTAGCGGCGTATGGATTTACCTCTGGTATCCAGAGGGCACACACTACGTGCGCCCAGCGTGCGTCGTCTGTCTGTTTGAAAGCGCCTCCCTTGTTGGGACAGAGAGCGCAGTCCACAGCTCTACTTGGAGACTGCAGGCAGCGGCGACATAACCACTGGCCCTCTGGGATGTATGGCACACCATAGCACTCTTGGTGTACCGCCAGGTTACACATGTCGCAGAACAGGATCACATTGCTGTTCTGACACTCTCCATCGTTACAGATGCAGCAGACAGCGTCTTCGTCGATTAGGGTGCTGGGGTCTGCCTGGGAGGAAGGAGGATCAGGAGAGATCAGAGTTGGATGCATTTTAAATACGTTTCAGTGTTACAATATTATTTTTCCCCCAGTTTCCAAGTTTAGGTACCTTGTTGTGGCTCTCGAAATAGGACTCCTTCTCCAAGCGGTCCATGAGGTACTCAAAGACCTCCTGAGGGATAGGTGTGACACCATCACGCCGCCGCTTGTCATTCATGATGTCAAGCCAGATGTAGTCCTCCTCATCAATGTCATACTCTACCTCCTCATCCAGCTCCTCCACAGACTTATCAATGTACCTGAACACCAGAGTTGGAAAGAAGAGAAAAATGTGTTTGTATTGTTACTATGTTATAATAGTACATGGGTAGAAAATAAGTGTCATTAATTGGGAGTATAAGATTGAACACCAACTTCCACTTTCAATAATAAGAGATCTAAGGTCAACTCAATTTCCTGATACATGCACAACAACAAGCTGTAATATTTAACTCAGCATATCTATTTTCTGTGTAAAAAAAAAGATGCACCCTGTACAAATGCACCTCATTACAAATTGCCTTTGTCTTTAACATGTCTGTCATGTACTTAACAATAATTCTGCTACTAATTCTCATACCTGCTATGTAATTATTAATGAACCAGATTATAATTCTCAGTGCAGACCTGTAGTAAGATAATGGCCGAGGAGGGGCGTCAAGTCTCTCTTGGTCCAGTTCTCTGAACACTGCCTCGGGGAGCTTGACTGCAGGCCCGGACTGAGCGCTGTGATGATGAGATGAGCCATCCTTCTTCTTCTCTTTACTCTTATGCTTCCCAGACTTTGGGGTGGATTTGCCCCCATTAGAGGATGGTATATCTGGGCGATCCTTGCCACTACCTCCTAACTCGCTACATCCACCATCACTGCCGTTACACACCCCTCCACCACTGCCGCCAGTACCAGATGGTGGAGCATCCTCTGCATCACTGTCTTCCTCTGACACCACATCAATGTTCTCAAAGATGCTAATGCGGTGGATCCGTCCTTGGATCTCCAGCTCCACCATGCGCTGTGCCTGGGCATAGGTCATCGTATCTCTGCTCGGGGAGTTAGAGCAATCTGACCGGTTGGGGCTACCAGGTGTGTTCCCCCCATGCCCCGGTCCTCCACCTCCGTTACCTCCACCATCGTCCGTATCCCCTGTCCCAGCCAATGAGGCGCGAGGAGGCCGTCCCTTTCTCTTCTTCTGGGGCACAGTCTGTGCAGGAGTTGGGTTGTCGTGATCATAGTGGTAAAGGTGATACTCAATGCCACTGTAGCTCTTGTAGACCTTACGGCAAGTCTCCACGGGGCACTCATAAGGGGGCTTGGTGGCCCGCAGATTGTGACAGAATGTCTTTACATCAAAGTCCAGCCCCATCGTGCCAACAGCCACTGCTGGGACAGATGCTGTTCAAGTTTACATCTGAAAGCGGGGAACACAAAGGAGGACCATTTCCAGAGATTTAATACGGATTGTTATGTGTTCAAAATACAATATATTAGTTGCCATAGATACTAACTACTGTCACTGAACTGTAGCAATTAGAGACACCAGTCTAGACGTGCCTGCACATTGTGCACCTGCTATGGTGCAGTCACGTGACCATGTCCCCCTACTCCCAGTGGCAAACAAATTATGTTCGGCTACCCAATAACAGCTGCAATTTAGGTCAATATTTTGGCTTCCGTTATTGCTAACTACAGTTGTGTTCGATTAACGTAAAAAAAAGAACGCATAACAGTAAGTCTAGTTGACAGCAGATTCAAACCTCTTTGCAGCCCGTGTGTTTGAGAAATATCTGGCCAAGACAAACGGTACGCGGGGGCGAAATTTAGTTCGAAAGACCCAACGCGGAACATAGGACAGGGCACTCTCATCCAGCTAACGTTAGCCTTAGCATTTTGCCTGATGCTTCCTCCTCAAACAATGAAACATTGCAGCCTGACGCTGATAGCCAGCAAGCTAACAGCAGCTAGCAAACAACAACACAAATCCACTCGCCAAACAGAAAAGCTACAGAGAATACAGTTACTACTCACGGGTTAACCTTACAGACCAGCTATTGCTGGCGTCCGTTGGTTTTCCATCCTAACCGACGCGCAGAGATTCATTCAGCTCAGTAAACGCTACGTTAGTTTAATTCGCGAGCTACATTGTAGCTGCATTCACAGGGCAGACGTTAGCTGTACCAAGGGGTGCGGGGGGGTGGGGGGGTCACTTTAATATTACAGGCCATTTTTTGTATCATTAATAACAAATGGCAAACAAAAGGAGTGTTTAAAGTTACATAAAAGGTAGCCTGACTGCAACTTAAATGGCCATCCAGCCCTCTACAGCGTTTCCCTCCACAATGACCTCACCCTGGACTCCTGCTACTGAGCAGCGAATGTACAGTATAAAGTCTAATTTCGTGAGTTTACCACACTACTAAAGCATGTGGCGTCAGGTGTATGGCTCAATTAAACAGCCAAGGTCAACCAACCAATTAGTTCTCCGTCTCTTTTGGCGAAATAACTCCTGAAATGTGGTGCGATACGAGGAAAATAGCCAGGCATGCTTATTTCGCATTAGGGCATCACTACTTCGTGTCTTCGGGGTACAGTGGGAGGGGGGGGGGAAGGAGGGTGAGAGCACCGAAATTCCCGCAAACGCACACCTAGACTTTAGCTTTCAATTGTCGAAACGTGACCCAAATCTCCGCGAAACCAGCCTTCAACGTACGGCGCTACAGAACTGGACTAACGATAGAAACACTTACTACTCCACGCTCCTCGAGGCTGCGTGCTGCGGAAACCTCACACCGGATCGGAAGGGTTGCAGATCGGTTTTAATTCATTGGATAATCCCAAAATGCGCTCACGGCCAGCGTAGGGTACAGTGGGGTGTTTTTATGAAACAATATAATATCCAGATCACATCATTGTGTTGGGAATAATTCAGCAACTCGGCTGAACAAAAGGGGCAACCGTTGCTGTAACGTTACGCCGCAGACGCGAGTCGACACATTCGCCACACAAACCGGGATCTATTTCTCGGCTTTTGGTGTCAAAATAAAGCCCGTATGCACATTTTAAGCAAGATTTCGTAGTAAGAAAATTATATTCTGTAAGAATAGTCTATTAAATAATGTACTTGTCACTTCCACTCGACTGATAAGGTTATTGTATTGAGTGTTACGAATCTGTGGCTTTGTTTGAAAGGTCTCGGCTGGAGAGTGAAAACAGTAGGTTTTTAAACGTCAAGTCTGGGACACATCGCACTTTCAAATAACATCTTATATAGCGAAACGTACAACCACTCCCGATGTAGAGTTTATTGAAGCAATTGATCTTAAATTGTTTTAACTCCACGCGACATACGCTTGTATGTAATCACACATGTACTTTTAATGGGCGACAACATCGCGACAAATAATAAATAAATAAATAAAAACACTGACACGTACCATCAAGCACAAAATAATATTTATTTCTCTCTCTCAACGTTGTGTGATTAGAGTGCAGCAGGGTGGGGTAATGCAGTGGGATGTACAGCAGGCAGAAGCGATCCCACACAGTTGAAGTACAAGCCTTTGACAATCGGAGCATGTTCACCAGGGGGCAGTGTTGTTCAGAGAGAGCAGGAAGTGTGAGCACTGTTCCGCCTCTGCGTTTGATCGCTGCATCCAAATGAAGATGCCGACAATAGTCCTCTGCTCCCCGTGAGTTCGCAGCGAGAGAGGTGGGACAAAACAGACCAGATACAAGTGACAGAGAACAGAAATCTCTTACTACTGGAAGTATTTCACCAAAGCAGAAGACTCTGCATAATATCCTATAAAAGTCCAATTCAAACCGAATTGATGGAATAATATACATCAAAGCAACCCCCTCCACCACCCCCCCTAAAGAGTCAAACAAACAAAATGTACAAATATAGACTACAAGAAAACTGTACAATTCACAGCTTGGCAGGATTTGGGGTGCTGAAATTTTTCAGATGTGTTGGAGACATTTCTAACCATAGTAGATGTATTGTTTATCTTTGCTTTGTGGAATATGAAAAGTTGGCCATGCTCGTCAGTGATAAAAAAAAAAAAAAATAAAGGAAAAAGTACAGGCGGTGATACCCACTATATACAGTGTAGGAAACTCAAACATTGTTTAGAATTAATGGAGACTATATGTTGTGCAAGTCTCCCACATCAAGAATCATTTGAAATTTTCAATATTACTGAAAAGAAAATGGGAAAAAAAAGCCCATCAAAAGCAACCAGGGAAATAAACACATCAAAATTCCAACACGGCAATAACACTGCTTTGTGAGCCTCCCATTTGTTAATTTGAGGAGTTTCTTTTAAGTACCATCGTATGTGAACAGAATGCTTAAATGTACAGTGGAATCACCCCAGATGATAGCAGCATAAAAAAACCAAAAGAAAAAACAAGCTCAAATAATTAAAAAAAAACCCAAAAACATCAGACTTAACTGGTCATTGCACAAAATATTTTACATACACACTGTATGCTGAGTAATAGGACAGCCAAGTTGAAAGAACATTTAGCAGTAGTGACTTGTTTGAGCTTGGTGGGTTTGTAATGTTTATTACTGTGCCTGGTAACTTATGTCTGTTGCTTGGTGATTTGTAACTTTGTTCAACTTTTCAGCTTGCTCCTGTTGCACACACACACACACACACCAGAAATAAGGCTTGTGGCAAGGCCACAATCAAAGCTTTGTAGAGGGGTTAAATTGCACTTTTAATCCTCAAGCCTTCACATATTAATTGCTACATTCTGATCAGAACACTACCAGAGGCATATACTGTACAGATAACTATGTACAGTCTATATGGCTCTGGACACTGCCTTTCCGTTGCGCACAAGGCTACACACTGCCAACTCAAAAAGAGGCTGTATCCAACTGAACCATTTGACCTGAAAGAGTGGATTTTGGCTGCTGGCGTAATTTGTTTTCTCTTCTTCTCTCATCAGTCATACATTAACCATTTGTTTCTGCAAGGCAACGGTACATCTAACTACTATGGCATTCCATCTGTCACAGGGGTGGAAAGTAAACAAGGGTTAAAACACGATTTTATCATTTAAATAAGAGCACGTACTGTGTTAATAGTGCAGTACTACAGGGCATTCGTAATGTGACTGCACTCAAGCTACCTTCAAATAAAATAACTTAAATGCAGACATGCTGTGTTTCACAAAGAAAATAAAATATAAATCAATGTTCAAGGCACTACATTCTTTCTTCGTCATAAATACTGTCCTGTTACTGTATCTGTAACCACTGGTATTTGGATCCCAATGTAGTGTTTAACGTCTATGTAACCGAGAGAAGGGCTAAATCAGTGTGGAAACTGCAGTAATAAAGTTAAATATGTTTTCGTGTTCACAGACAAAATGTCTTGTATGGCTGAGTTTAGTCAAGACCGAAGCCAAAAAGCATTAGGTATTCAGGCATACATACTTAACATGTACTGTATAGTATACACACGCACGCGCGCGCACACACACACAGTTAACTACAGATATAGGTGTCGTAGAAAGATTATCAACACTTGCTTCATGTTATCAGATTATGTACTGTACATGTGTGGCTCTGGTGAACCAGAACAGAGAGGAGATGGATTATCCTGCCCATACACACCAACAAATTTCATTTAGCAGATTAAGTAGTCCTAGTGGTTTTCAGACAGGGGCCATTCTCTGGGTCATGCATGACCAGAGGGTAGGCTTTGATCCCTGGGTTTGCCATTGCAGCATAGGGCATCATTCTTGCAGCACCAAGCAGGCCTACAGGACCCACGGACCCTACAGGACTAGGCATGCCAGGCCACTGCTGTGGGTAAAGAGGACCAGGAACCATCCCACCATAAGAGCCTGCTGGCGAAAGGTACCCAGGAGGGAGCATTGCTGAGGAGTTGGAAGCTAGGTTTGTTGGCATACCAGGGCTTAAAGCAGCAGTCAGGGGGCAGGAAAGAGGCAGCTTGAAGTTGCTGGGACCAACATGGCATTTCATCTGAAATAGAAGGGAGTTGTTGTACAAAGTAGTGCATAGACCACCTCATAAGTACACCAAATGTCATAGATCAAAGTACCACTCAAAAACGGATCCGTAAATCATCTATCCCCAAATGCATGTCTCCATTTTGATTACCTCATGTGTAGCTGCTCCCATGGGTGGCGTCCTGACTTCCAGGTCCTGCTGGCGTCTCTGCTGTTTGATCTGGTTCAGGGAGGGGCGCGGTTGATTCGCTGCAGCAACAGTCTCCTTTGTCCAGTCATCTACCAGTTTGTGAAGATCGTCAGTGAACGTGCCTCTCTTGTTGTTGCTGTTGTTGGTCTGGACCTGAGCAAGCCGTGCGATTGGCTGAGGAGATGGTGAGGGTGTGGCGAGTGATGGCTGTGGCTGACTGGAGGCAGTTTGAGCTGTGGTGGTGCTGAGGGAAGACCCTGAAAAGACACAAATGTCTTAAAAATCTGCCCAGTTAAAATAATTGACAGTCAAATCACTTGGCTGCTGTATGGTGTTATTTAAAGGCACTTTTGACACAATGAACATATAATATCACCTCATGAAAGCCAACTTTCAATACTTTAATGGCATTTTCACACCTATAGTTAGTTTGCTCTGGTCTAAATCAGTTAATGAGTTTGTAAAAAGAAATTAAATACAGGAAAAAGGTCCTGTATTCTGCATATTTCTGAGAGAGAAACATTGCTGTGCATTTTAACATGGAGTGACAGCACATTTGGCATTTGCTCATAACCGTGTTAATAATCTGAGCAATATACCAGACAAAACTATACAAGCAGAATGCCTAATGCATTTCAAGGAAACGTGTTGAAAATACTATACTGCTTCACACTTTGCAAAAAAGACGTGCTGCCTTTAGACGACTGAGCAGAACGAGGAAGCTAATATTTAGCTCAAACCTGCGGAGTAGGTCTACATCTGGTAGTTGGGTTGAATAGGCTCCCACTACAAACAATTTGCTCCAAAGTTTGCTTGGGACCAGACTGAGACCACCTCCTCTCAGGGGTCCTGGTGTTGTTAATAATGTGTTCACACCTGCCCAAACAACTCGCACCAAGGGGGAAAACACACCAGAGTCCAATTTAACTGGAGGTGTGAAAGCACCCAAAGACTAGTTGTCAATGGTTTTGTTGAGGCCAGAGTAAATGTGTATACAGCTTATTTACTGTGCCTTATTTTGCCAACATAGCAGCCAAATGATTAGATCATAAATGACATTCATGAGTAATTATAGACAAATAAAATGTTTGATATGCAAGCAATGACAAAATACAGCAATCCATACATTGACACTGCCATGCAAAATGAAAAATAAATGAACGCCACAATATGTAGGTACCGACATTTTCAAGAATAACTGCCACATTTTCAAAGTGTCGAAACATAATTACATAAAGTGCACATACAAATAAGGAGGATTAATATAGTGAGGACAGAGTAAGAAAGACAGAGAGTAAGAAAGTAAATGATAGTTACTACTACTGCGCTCTTTGCCTAGACATAGTCGTTTCAGAGTGGACCCTATAAAAAGGTAAAACAGCACAAGACAGAAACAGTTAGGCCAGGACACGCTGCACACCACACGTATGTGGACAAGCTGCTTCAAAAGCACATTCAGCTATCAAAACAATTGGGGAGAGAGAAAGAGGAAGAGGAGGACAAGGGGTTTAAAAATCAGTAAGGAGTACTGGAAGAAAGAGCCTAGGTGTTCTCTTTAAAATGGGCAATGATTTGACAGGTTGACTCTTACTGTAGGAGTGTACCTGATAAACTTAAGAAAGAGCACACCTAGTCTTGGCTTGTGAGGTTGCATCTTAATTAGTTCCTGCATTTCTCGTAACCATGTTAGGATGAAGAGCATCATATTTGAAGCTGCCAAATGAGAGGTTCTTTCTTTCTTTTATGTTTTTTTAAACAATGCTGTGTTGGACAAATCTGGTCAAATGCATCCACTGTCATCTTAAAGAGTCAAATATTCCTGATGTATTTGTAACATTTAGTATGAATTATTGGTCCATTAGTTAGGAAAGGAAAGACCATAGCAAGATAATAGCGTTCTCTAAGAAAGGAAAACTGGAGCCTGGATTTAAAAAGAGATCTCTTTGTCGATGTGAGAATGCCTGTGAAACAAAATGTGAAACCAAAATAACTAAAGCTTAAAGAGCACACATACTAGCTGGAACTCAGAGTCAGCACTTGTCAGAAACATGCAGGTAACTCAGGAGAGGTGAAAGGAGGAAAAAAAACAAAAACAAAAAAGTAGTAATATTGATGATACAGCCCTTCGTATGGCGGAACAAGTCTCCATCAGTGCCCTGCCTGGCGCCTGCACCATGCACGTCTTCTCCGTCCAAACATGAGGGACAGAGAGAGCTCTCCTCTACCACAGCAAAGGGCCTGCCTATCAGGGAAGGGCTGGCTGGGGGGTTAGCATACAGAGGATTGCTGACTGGGGCAAAGTGCCTTGACTTGGGAGATGTTCTACAATCAAAATTAACAGTGGATGGAAACACATAACAAATAAATAAGGTGTAAAGGCTTTGGCATTCTCTCACACATGTACACACACTTGTACAAACGGGCACACCGTCTTGTTTTAGATCTGACCTCAGGCCCATGTTTGGAGAGAACTAGCCCCAGTGTGCTTGTGGGGTCTGTTTTTTTAAAGCCAGAAGCACTGCACAAAGCATTTGTATGAGGGGGAAGGGGGCATGATACCCACAAATGAATGGTTATGAATTTAACTGTGGATTGAGGATGATTTCATATAGATAAATACCAATGACAAAGTTATTTGCAGCCTGTGTATTTGAGGCCACACACAAAGATTTACAAATAGGCATGCAACCCTGGACATGTTTCCCTTTCAATCTTCATGTCAAGAAACTGAATGGTGGCCAGACTGAGTGATTTTGAATTCATAGAACCATAGTCAAAATGTATTCTCAAATGTATGCCACTCAGTTTGAACTGTGTTGAATTTGCAACTCTGTTAACATGCGTAGATTGCTGCCTGCCATTGTCTGTTGTGATACTACCACTGGGTGGCACCAAAGTATAGCGGCTTAATCAAATTCACATAGTCTACAGATACATTTTATTGGAGCTGCAGGATGAATTTGTCATACTGATACTATCTTTTTATTGCTGAAACTCTGAAAAACAAATGCTGCAAAACTAAATGCCTGATTTATTTGAATAGGGTCTTTGGAAAGAGTCACAGATTTATTCCTGTCACATCAGGAGTCCAGTGTAAATATTCATGACTCTTGGACAACATATGCTTAGCAAAGGCACCAACCCAGATTTCTAACAGGTGCTTCAAATCCTGTGGTTCCAGGATTTAAAAAAAAAAAAAACGCTGATACAGAACATCAACCACCAAAATGGACAGATTGTATTAATCTTTCTAATGAGCTCTTTCCAGGAAGTGACAAAGATGACTGGGAACCAAATAGTGGCATTTTCTACCTTGAAGTGGCACAAACAAGCCACAAACACTTCTGCAGCAATTACAATGTCTAACAGATGTGACAGATGAAGGGATTTCCAGTAAAGTCATAAGCTACAACACAGATATGCATCATTGATTGCTTGAAGATAAGAAAAGGAAACAAATCCTGGCTGCACAAGCCTTTGATTCTGGTGGTGTGTTACCGTTGACTTTGAAGATTGAGTTTTGAATACCAACATTGCATGTGTAGGAATCCTCTGGTGGCCAGAACAAAAATAAATAAAAATAAAAAATAAAATCATACAGAACACAAGCTTTGAGGTTGTTGGGGGGGGTAGGAATAGAAAATGTGTGATGTATGTCAGGTGAGGAGGCCTGTGAGGAGGGTGAAACAGAGGATCCACTATATTACATATAAATAAAAAAGTATTGGTTGATAGAAGAGAGAGGCAGGTTAAATAAAGAGAAGATGGAAATGAGTGAGGAGAAATAGAAAAGAACAAATACAAACAGATGGACAGAGACACAGGTCCACTGAGGAATCTAGTGCGTGGTTTGCTACTAGATTTATAGGTGACTCTCTCTGACGTTTGGTGGTAAACCGTCCAGCCTGTAAAAATGAATATAAGAGGGAAGAAGAGAAGAAACAAGAGAAACACTTTGTAAAAGTGCACAGAGACTGGGATGAGAAACCCCCACCATCAAAAGCACCAGCAAAGGATAGTAGGTATGCGGTATACAGGATCCTACTATATTTTCTATAAATTTCACCCAATAATTACAACTGATAATAGAGTCCTATTAGGCGAGCTGGTGGAAAACACAATTATCAGGTAAGGGTATTGTGGTTGTGTGCTTGGGTTTTGACCCTAATATCATCGGTTTGTCTATTAATTCATTGATTTATTTGATGGGGTCCGAGAAAAGCGTTTCTAGCTTGGAGTACACAGCTGTCCATAGAAGAAGTTTTATGTCAAGGCATAAAACCACTAAATATTATAAAATTTAAGAACGTAGTAAACAATAATACTGTGTACAAAGTGAAACTATACAATGCATCAAAATAATCAAATATTAATGAGTAAATATATTTTGAGTAACTTTAAACCACAACATTTAATAGCAAGAAATCAGCCAATTGCACAAAAAAGAAAAAGGTTTCACAAAGATAGACTTTGACTGAACCTTACTTGTAATGAAAAGGATTTTAGATAGAAATCTACATTCATCAGCTGCACAAAACTGATGAGTTCTTGACTATTTTAAGTGTATTAAAACAATTTAAACAATTCAAATTTGCCTGGCAAAAGGGCTTCAGCATCAAACGCAAAACTAGTGCCTTGCAGACGAATTTAAGAGATACGATGACAACTGACAAGGCGGGGTATTGTGGTCACTAAAAATTATTTCTTTCTAATTGCGACTCTTTGTTAGCAAACTACAAAAGGGGCCATGTTTTATTATCTGTTGTCAGCAGGTATTATTGACTGTTTTTTATAATAGCCAAGAGTAGAGTACCAACCTTTCAGCCTTAAAAATGTATCTGTCTCAATTTTTTGCAATTGTCTAACTTACGGAAGACTAATACGTGGCTTGGTTAAAAAATTTCATTATTTATTTTCTACTGAAAAACTGCCATATTTATGAAGTATTAGTTATTATCAAATCCTTTTCTTTTATGTTTTACTTTTAGTACCTGTGTAGATGTCAAGTTCTTGGCTGTTTTATTTCTCCCAATGCTACAGAAACAAAGTATGATTTGAATTTAATGTGAACTTGTATTAAAACATATTATTGGAAAGAGTGCCAACATCAGCTTTCAGACAATTATCGGGTATCGGCTCAGAAATTCCACATCGGTGGATCTGTATTACTTGCGAGGCAGATGGTACATACCAAGACACAATACACATATTGGATGTGTGACAGATGCTAGTCATCTGAAAAGTAAATTTACAAATGTGTGTTTAACATATGGCTTTAATGTTATGTATGAAGTGGTCAAACATACAGTATGAAGAACAATTGTTCAGTTAAAATGAGGTGGTCCTGTGTGTGTTTGTAATCCCTCAGGGTGAGACTCTCGAGCCTTCTACTTGCAAAATGTTGTCCATAAACAGTATGAACAACATTAACACTCGAGAATTTCCCTTAGCCCTAGTGGCTGTTTGTAGATAGCGCACGCGCACACACACAATGTGTACCTTGGCCAGGGCCAGCTTGGTTGACCATTCCAGGGCCGTGCATCCCAGCATAGATGTTGTCTGAGGAGAACGAGCCCTTCAAGGAACAGGGCTGCTGGGTGTGGACCTGCTCTGGGGTGGTGCTGGGCTGATTGCTGGAGCTGGAGCTGCCACTGGAGTGGGCAGAGCCATCTGACAGAACTGAACTTTTAGCCGGGGAGCCAGATGAACTGGCAGCACTCTCACCTTGGTGCAAAAGAAAACAGTGTGAGTCAGAGTGAATCACTATGAATCACACACTCCTTCTGTTTTCTGTACCTGACGCCATTCCTGCGTTTTCCACTTGCTTCGGCCTGAAAATGCTCTCCTACACACACACACGACTCATCACATAAATCACTTATCACCCCACCATCCCTACCCACACACCTTTTCTCTCTGCAGAGGTGTTAAGATTGTTTTTGAGCTGCTGCACCATCGGATTGAGCAGTTTTCCAGCCTTCAGCTTGTGTTTGCTGGCCCTCCGCCTGCGGCCACTTGGGGGTGCAGCGTGAAGCAGGCCGACATTTGGGGGCAGTGTTTTGCCCAGCTCTGTGTACAGATGCTCAATCTCACTCCTCTGAAACGCCTGCAGCTCAGAGATCTCCTTCATGTGTCTAGTAAGAAGGTACAGGGGGAGAACAGACAAATGAACTTCAGATATTTCTGACAGGCTGCTAGTCAATTCCATCGTCTTTGTTGTTTTTTCAAGCAATTCCCCAAATGCTTTATAGAACTACATGGAGAGTAAACCTCTCTCATTAGGGCTTGCAAGTCATGATATCTGTGTCAAGGGACATCCTCTTCTAATGTACGTGCCAGATTCAAAAACCTCTCCGTAATCAAACTGTGTTGACTCGACGGACAAACCTCAACTTAGTGGCATCTGATCATTTTATAGGATTTCCACGTGATCATTAATGTAACTAAAATACTGACAAAAGGCAAAGACAAACAAAAATACACATGCCAAGAATGAAACCCTTGATTAGCTCTGTGCAGAGAAAGTACTTCAAGGTAGTTTAATGTTTAATGCAACCAAAAACTGCAGTCAAAGCAATGGGTTACATACTGGATTTGGGTGAAACATGTTAAGAAAGTCAAATAATCCCTATTGCATTTTTACTGTTGCCAAAATGAACGCCATCATTTTAGAATGGGTTGTCTGCTTGATAATTGGCTATTTTAGTGGGTTACAAATCCATTGCTTTTGTATCTCTTCGCTACTAGCACAGAGAAACCTGCTACTTGCAGCATTAAGTCATGGTTCAGTCATTTCTAGTGCAGGATACACAATGTTTACTGAAATATATACTGCAGATTTTGTCCTGTGAAAAGTGAAAGCTTGAAATGTCATGTTACGACTGCAACCTTGTTTACTTTTAAAGTATGAAAGTGTTCTCACCAGATCAGTGTTTTTCAATGACATGTTAAAGCACACTTATCTTTAATAACTTTCTAATCTAATATCTACTTAATAATCAATAGCATTGGGAGAGGATAGGCAGGAGTTTGTTAAATTTCAATTTAAGCTATAATAACCAGTGTGCAGCTGTAGCTGAGTGCACGTGTGTGTGTGTGTGTGTGTCACTTTACTTTTCTCTCAGTTTCTGTAGTTCTTTCCTCATATCTGCATCCTCAAACTCGGAGTCATTGTCACTGCTGATGTAGGATGAGTGGACATGTCCTGCAGAAGGCGAGGGAGCGTGACCATTCATTGCCACGGGCTGTCGACTCGGTGAATCCGAGCTCTGCTCACTTTTACTCCGACCAGAGCGCCGCAGGAAGGCTACTGCCCTCTTCATGAGGTCGCTTCCACTGTGCTCAGACAGGGCATGAGCTGGGGGCGCGGGGTGGGCTGGAGGGAGGGTTATGCTGCTGCTGTCCTCATCTGCTGAGTCAGAGAAGAGGTGAGAGGAGTGGTAGTAGTGGTGATGGGGTGGAGTGTCAATGGTCTGGGCCCGGGGGATGTGGCATGGGGTGACATCAGGGCTGGAAGTGGGGGTGCCCTGGTAGAAGTTCGGTGGGGCAGAGTACCGGTTAATACTGTGGGGTTTGGATGCTCCTGCATTCTCATCATCAGCTGCAGCTGTCCCAGAGGACCTGCCCACACCGCCCTTCTCTTTCCTGCATGGCCCCTGGGTCTGGCTGTGAGACCCTCCAGAACCACTAGAGGGAGCTGGGGACCTACAGGTGCTGCCACTCGTCTTGCTTTTCTCTAAGCGAAAAATGACATCTGGTGGAGTGGGAATTATCTGTAAGGAAGAGAAGCCCATATTCATAACAAAATTAGGGTCCACAAACATCACCACTCCAGGACAAACAATGGCATATGTGATGGCCTGTAATATAATTCAATTTGGTGAAATTACATTTATATTGCTCAGAGATTTGAATGTGGGTTCTTACTTGAAAACGGCTTTTGGAGCTATAAGAACTGTTGCTGGTGGTCACATCTTTTCTGTTCAAAACCCTGTTAGTGGCTAAAAGGACCAGGAAGAAGATAATACATGACTCTCAAGCTATCATGCACTAATAACGTGATATGGACATTACATAAATAATGTTACCTACCTGCCACTGCAGAATCGCTTAGTGCACCCACATTCTCTGTGCGCTCTGGAATCTGAGGCTTACAGGGAAAAAGAGAAGTGTGTGTGTGTGGGAGTTTCAATCATTTCAATAGTGGCGAGTGATTAAACACTAGATATGGTAAATCAGTGTGGTAAGACTAGCTAGTCCTCTCCTGACCTTAGTTTTGTCTGAATGAGTCAGACTCTGATCTGTTTTTAGTAGCATGCATGCACACAAAGAAACACACACAAACTGAAGCTGCCACAGATAGAGATGAATTATCATGCTGTCAGCAGTAATTTTGTTACCCTCCCCTCTTTCTAAACACAGTATTAGTCTCTCTCTTTAAAGCCAATAGTCAAATCAATAACAGTGCAGGGAAATGATTAAATGATGCTGCCATTAACTTAGCTTGTAACCAATGTCTGAATGCTCAGATTTCTCACTCTATCACACACACACACACACTAACTGTATTTTACCATTGGCTCCCCTTTCTTCTTTGTAAGTGCTCCCTCAGTTCTCTGGCTGTCTGAGACTGGAGGTGAACTGACTCCCTCTGCACTGGAGGCCTGGGGGTCAGATGCAGTGCTGGAAGGCTGGGAGGGAGCATGCTCCTGGTACAACAGGTTTCGCAACTTCTCATCCAAAGTCTTGATGGTGCGGTCAACAAACTCGACCCTGCGTGGTCCCTCACCGTCCGACTCCCCTGGACCCCCACTCACTGGCTGCTGTTGACTTGAAGACTGGGAGGTCTGATGTGCTGGACTCTGGGGCTGGGAGGTCACTGTTCCGGGCTGCATGGGTGTGGCATAGGGTTGCTGCAGTACCACAGTCTGATGGGAGGCCAGCAGAGGGGGTTCTCCAGTAGGTCTGACCTTCTGATTAGGCTGATTAGTTTGAGAGGAGGCCAAACCACCAGCTGGTCCTTTATCAATAGCATTCACATCCAGAGAGACAGGTGGCACAATAGCGCAGCATGGCATGTCCGTTACCATAGAAACAGCAGAGATGCAAGGCTCTTCCACAGGAAGGGAGTTGTGATGGCTGACATCAGCAGCAGCAAGGGCATGTTTACTTACACAGGGCTGAGGCTGCTGGATCTGGGCTTTGTCAATGTTTTGGTCTTGGGGTTGCACTGAGGTCTGAACTGCAGGGGGCAGAAGGGAGGAGGATGGACTGTGGGAGGATAAAGATGCGACTGGGGTAGTCACTGCAGTTGTGTTGCTATTGGGCCTGACTGATAATGAGACAGACTTTTCAGATTCTGAAGAAATGAAAAAGGTGAATTAGGCAGAGAATAGATTTGGAGTTAAAAAGCCAAGACCATGAAGAAGAGGAGCTGGGTCCTGTGTGGTCTCAGGGTGTTACATCACTGCATGTCTTCCCCCATCAGACTCTGTCAGCTGGAGTTTAAATCCTGCCCTTCATTTCTGTCTAGAACCACTACAGAAACGCTCTTATATAACCGACCCCAGCCCATAAACCACACAGAAACACACTCTAAAGCAATCGCAGTGTCTTCCCTATAAACAGCAGCAAGTAGACACAAACTATTGTGTTTATTGTATAGACAACATACTCCTGGCAGAGAAAGCAAATCCTTATATTTAAAAAAAATAATTTAGTAAGTAAATCTTAAGACATGATGGAAGCATGAATGATAGTCTGTATTTCTGAGTGTGCAGCATACCCTGGGCTGTAGATGTCTGAGATGCAGTCTTCTCTTTGTCTAACATGGGCATCTCAGCAACAGGACAGATGATAAACCAGCGCTTGCCAGTATGTAGGACTGTCAAGTACAAAGAGAAAAAAATAAATAGCTAATACATCCTGGTCTACTATAAAACCAATTCAGTTAAAGAGCTAAGGGTTTTGACTGACCATTTTAAAAGCACCATAACAAAGAATGTATTTTCCCAAACCGATTCTAAAGTAATTCAGTAAATCATCCTCCATAACAGGTTTCTTAAAAATGCAAATATAAAGGGAAGCGGCCGAGTTTAACTAGGGCATGATTAGATTTTGTTTGAGTGAATATATAAGTTCCAGGTGGCTTAAAGTCTTACCATTTTGTTGATACACCAGCTGTGGAGTGCTGGGTGCGGAAACTTTGAACCCCTAAAGAAAATGAAGGATTACTAGACAGATGTGATCCATCAATTTAATAGACATTTAAAAACGCTTCCCCAACCTCCCAAAGAGCAGAACTTCAGAAACTCAGATCAAAATGTCACATCAGCAGGAATGGTATTTTTGCCAGTGTTGCATGCAAAGTCATCTTGAGAGTGCTGTCAGGATGATGTATCCATGGCAGAGGCACTCTGACAGATTGCACCATCTCAACTACTAACTATCAACAGTTCCTTTCTCACCTCTGTTGCCAGTGTGCCAGCTCCTTCACTCTGCTTGGGACTGCCTCCCTGGTCAGAGTTCCTCTCACCCTCAGTGTCCTCACTCAGCATGTCCTCAGCCTTGTCCACAATGTCCTTCAGCTGCTCGATGAACAATTCTTTTTCTAAAGGCAGGATGAAATCATTCTCCACCTGAGGGGCACGATGGAGAAAAAGGTAACAGAACATTAAAGGTTTAAGCTTAACAAGCAATGCTTACATAAAACTGGCAGTACCAACGGATGTATAAGCATGTTTAGGAGATTAAAAACACAATAAAACTAAGCAATATGAATATATTTTGCTAAATGAATGTCGTTTACTGCCAGGATAAAGCAAATTTTGTCTATTCAGTTTAAGAAAAATCCATGGAGTACTTTTGCATAATTTGTTAAGTTTTAAGTTAATTTAACATCATATAAAAAGGTAATTAAATATATTGCTGTAGTAAGCTTCACAAGTATAGTAGTACTTCTATTGGACCACCTATTAACAATAAGTTGAGACAGTTATGCCAGAAATATTTATTCATCCATCCATAAATATGAGCGAGAAAATAATTTTTGGTGCATTGCAGCTGAGAACAGCAACACAGGGAGTTGTGAGCCATAAGAAAGTATCTCAGGCCAAGCACAGCTTACAGCACACTACAAAAAATCTTTGCATCAATTGAAGTTGATTTTATCATCCAAAATACCATGTATGTAGCAATCTCTTCTGGTGCATCGCCATCCAGGTCAAACTTGAAAGTGACCATTTTATGGTTATGAGTTTCCAACTGACACTCTACCATCTTATCGCCAGTGTTACACACCTGCAACAAGAGCAGACAATAAATACATTTGTCTCCTTTTACATTATTTTGAGGGCATGGGCTTAAAGAAATATATGTTCCTTATTAGAATATATATATTTTGGGTACCCACATTGAGCATATTGAGCTTTGGCCTGTTAATCTTCTCTTGCCGAGAACGAGTGCGTGTGGACCTGCGGTGGTGTTTGCGGACTTTTCCTTCACCTTTGACTCCATTTATCCCCTCATAACCATCACTCATCTCCTTTCCTGATGTGGCATCAGAGTTGACACTGGTTTTGGTGAGGAAAAGCAAGTACTACATCAGTGTAGGTAATGCTTTATTCATGAATACCTGAATACATTTAGGTGGGCCAATTGTGGTTTCAAGATTAAAATGTACCTGCAGGTCAGTACAGAAACTAACAAGAAACAAACGTGTTCAAAACTGTTAAGCCCAAATAAAAATGGTGGATTGACAAAGGAAGAAATAGTAAACAAGGCAATAAAAAAAAATTATCTAAGTGAAATTTGAGACAATCTCTAGCGTGACAAAAACCTCTGGATGCAATAGGTGGAATCTGGAAATGGAAAGAGGCTAATGGTCTTTACCTCCCCTCCTCGATACGGCGCTTAGTAAAAAGGTTAGGGAAAAGTTTATCCCTGCTCTGGAATGCCTGCAGGATTTGGCAAAACTCCACATGACTTTAAAGGGTAAATAGATTTGTGGAGGATTAGCCATCTCCTATCCATTATGAAGGAGCAACAAAAATTTCTGAAATTAAAGGACTTTTAGCTGCTGCTGGTCACAAAGATATGAAAGATCAACAGATGCCATTGAGTGTTCATCAGAGTGCACTCTGGTTTTACAGACATGTTCGTGTCTAGCTGGAGAGCTGTCCTTTGGTCAACGCACTGCGACAAAGTTAGCATAGACGGATGTCAGCTAGGTTTTAAGTTTTTGCTTGAGAAATGTAGCCAACCAATTCAAGGTTCTGCTAGGTGTATGGCACTTTTCAGAGTATTGGTGTGGCTGCTGTAAAAGTGTAAACAATAGCACTTCCAATTCTTTAAGTCTGAAGTAAGAAAGGACAGAAAAATGTTTAACAACAAATGCATTATGTCAACATTCATATCACTGCTCATCAGTCTGAATGTTGATCTAGGAATTAATGTTTTTATTTGACAGCACCTGAGAGCTGGCTGAGGTGACTCCTCCTATACGTATTTCTAAGAATTCAACAATCACCAACTTGTCACCTGCAAAGATGGCTGAGGGGAAATAAGCTAGTACCTGTCATAGCTCTGTCCTCCAGTGTGTTTCTCTGCAGCTTGATCCTACAGACAAAAACAAACAACCAGACAGAATGAACAAAAGAGAGTGGCATGTGTCAGCGATGTGCGACAGTGACTTGAGAGGAAGTACAGTGACACTACATGTGAGTGCACTGGTATCTTTGCAAATCAAAATGGGCAGAGGAAGAAATAAGCAGTGAGAATTACAATGTGTGGGAGTGAGTCATGTGTGCATACCTCCATGTTGCTATCTGTTGGACCCTGATCTGTAGGTCCTGTGAGAGTACTGAGCTGGTTCTGCTGAGTCAAACTGGAACTGGCAGACCCAGGTGACGCTCTCTGACAGTCAGAGAGCTGCAGCACAGGAATGTGGCTCTGAATCTGGCTCTGGGACTGTGGGGGCAGCTGGAATGGGTTCCTGTTGTCCAGCTGGGCAGCAGTGGTGGCTGTGCCCAGGTCTGACCCGTTCTGTACAGGTGAGGTGAAGACTGCAGGTTGGGAGAGCTGAGCAGGGGAGACAAGCTCAGGATGGTTGGCCTGGGCCTGCTGAGGAACCTGCTTTAAAAAAATGACAAAGCAACACATCATTATTATTTTATTAGACCATATATTAAAGTTACCTTGGAAGACTCTGAATCCTTTGTAGACATTTTGAGATATTTAAACATTTTGCTGTTATGCTGTTTTTTGATAAGAATACCTCCAAAAATATTCTACAGGGTTTTCATCTATGTAGTAGTAAAGTATGTATAACAACAAACATTTTTAATCAACATTATTTAACTGACTAACACATAAACAAAGGCACAGTGACTCTTGCTATGGTAAACGAAACATTTTAAAACAATCTGACAGATTATCGTAATCGACAGTTTCAGTTCACACCTTCTTGGTAAACATCTGCACTCCATTGCAGCCATCATAATTACCTGTATCAGAGACTGAGTGCTGCCATTGGTGGAAGGGTGTGTGTTCTGGGTTGGGGCAGTGTGTGTGTGTATGAGGTGAGTGGTGGTTAGTGGTGGTATAAATGCAGGTTGTGAATGAGAAGCTTCAGATCTAACACTCGGCTGGTGCTGTGGGGATGTTGGTCCCACTTTACCCAGCACGGGTGAGGGGGAAGGTAGAAGGGACATTGTGATGGGTGAAACTAACACATTTTCAATGTGCAGAGGAGAAACAGGGGAAAGAGAGGGGGTCACAGGAAGAGTGTGTGCAGGAGAAAGGAAGATGGGATTAAGAGAAGAGGAGGTTGAAGGGTGAGGGGCAGTGCAGGAGTGAGGATAGGAGGATTCACAGTCAGTCACAGCTGTCATCACCTGGACTGTGGGATACTGCGAAGGAAATGGAAGGGAAAGAAAAAATGGGAGAAAAACAGGAAAATCTAATAATCTAGTTCAAACATAGGAGGATGATGCATCAAGATAACTTACTTCATGTCTATATTGTTAATGATCTGTGTAATCCAAGCTAGAAATAACTGCTGAGACATCCGATAACTCACACATAAGAAAAATGAACCGGTATCATCAGAGTATGATATTCGGGAAAGAATGGGGAGAACAGTCTGACAATACCTTTGATGGATGTGTTGGTGGTAGAGAGTTTGACATCTGAGCCTGAGCCATTGACTGTTGAGGAGGAAGTGCCTGGACTGGCACCCCGGAAGCTGACTGGCTCAGATTCTGCCCATGGCCCTGTCCATCTTGTACAAGCTGTGAAATGCTCTGACCAGCAGGAATATTCTACAGAAGAACAAGAAGAGGAGGTAGAAAAGGAGGGAGGAATTTCAATAAAGGCAGGGATTCCAGTTTCATCTCTCAGTTTGGAAATCTGCATTTCCTGCTATTGACCCAGATCAGAATAGCTCACATTTTCCATCCTGTCACTAAGCCTGGAATCAGTCTGAATCTACTGCAAATACTAGAGCGCTGTGTACCACAGACAGAGAGCAGGGCTGGCGGATGCAGTGGCTAAAAACACTGTTATTGTTTTCATTACGGTTTCCATTATCTCTCTCTTGGCTGTTGTCCGAGGAAACTCCTGTTTATTGGGCTGTTCATATTTTCATTCACCTACTGTCCACCACCAACACAGCTGCTTCCAATTCAGCTGCACCAAATCAAAACCAGGCGCAAAAATATGAGTAGCTCCTGAACTAACAACAACATTGCCATAAATGTTTAAGTGCAATATTTTCTGTCCCTCCCACATTTGAGTTCCAAAGTGACAAAGTGTGTTGAGACAAAGTCTTTCTACCTGATGCAGGAAAGCAGCGACGCAAAGATAGGGTTGAAACTGATGAAAAATGAAAATAGTGCAAGGTCAGAAGAGGGAAAACTACCATAAAATTCCAAACTGGGGCACTATGTACGCCACCTAGCTACAATGTACTGTATAGTGATCATCAACACTGTACACTCACCTGTTGGGTGATGTGTGCAGCCTGGCTATGCTGGGAAGAGGCTGGAAGGCTCTGAGGAGTCACTACCAGGTTAGCTCCTCCATAGGTCTGTAGAGCAGACTGTGAAGGCAGGTACTGGCTCTGAGCTGGAGCAGTCTGCTGCTGCAGCGCATTGAGGGCAGAATGTGCATAGCTCCGTGAGGCAGCATCAGGTAGACCTGCAGCAGGGTAACTCTGGTGTGTGGCTGCAACTTGCACAACTGGGGCTGCTGTAGGATGAGGTTGAGAAGCTGGGGTCTGAACCTGTTGGACAGTAGACTGGGATACATCCTGGCTCTGTTGTGGAACTGCTGTCTGCATTGTTTTCTGACTGTGCTTCTCTAGAGCTGGGGTGTGTACTTGTTGCTGACCAGAAGACTGAAGACTTTGACAATGGTGGGTAGGCTGTTGTGCCATTTGTTGCTGTGTGGTATGATGCCTTTCTTGGCTATGCTGGAGTTGAGGTTGAATGTAAGCCTGCCCAGCATGTTGTATTAGTTGTATATTGGACTGAGTGTTTTGCAATAAGGGCTGTTGGTGCTCTTGCTGAACAGGTATCTGTTGGCTGTAAGGTGCTGGTTTGGAGGGGCTCTGACCAGGCTGCTGACTTGCATTTTTGACTGCACCATGGACCTGTTGCAGTGCGCTGGCAGCTTGTGCAGGATGACACTGGGCCGTGGCAGCCATAGTTGGGGCTACAGATTCAAGAGGGTAGCTTTGTGTTGACTGCTGTGCTGGCAGGGTGGTTGCTGCTGCAGCTACAATCTGTTGGTGAACTAGAGTAGGATATCCTGATGCAGAGTGAGCCTGTTGTTGAGTTGGGACCGCACAGTTCTGACACATTTGCTGGACTTTCAAAGGAAAAGTCAAAGAACTGTTGTCTACTGCTGTTGCCTGCTGCTGGCCTGGTGCTTGGTAGCTCTGTGCAACATGTTGTGGCACAGCTGATGCTGGAACACTTTCTGCAGCTTGAGTCTGTTGCACACTTGGAGGTGTGTAGCTAGTAGCACTGGCTGAATGCTGGACGTTGGCTGAACATAGACTGGCTGGAGCTGGTGTTACAGCACTGTGTTGACTAGCATATGGAGTAGCAGGGTAGCTGTGTCCGGGCTGCAGGTACTGCAGCGGTGTGTTGACTGCTGTGCTGGAAGATGGCAGGCACTGGGCAGATGGTTGATTCTGGTGACCTGCTAAACCGGCCTAAGGACACAAAGGAGAAAAATTCAAATTACACCCCCTTGAGAGTACATTTTACTGTTCAAGGATAAAATCCCACAAAAGCTAATAAGTGTGCCAATTACATGAAATCATATAGGATGCAAGTATAATGAAAGGATGAGGGATAAAAATAAGTTAATGAAACATCTGTTTCAACAATGAGCAAGCAGTGACAGGTGGAAAAACCAACAAGAGGGAGATCAGGCAGCCACCTCTTCTCCTTCAGTCAGAGGCCATCTATCCAAGGCAAGCTAAGGAGTAGGACAGGTGTAGCATTGGGCAAGTAAAGCAGGAAAATGTCCAAATATAAATCAGTTCTACAAGGGATTGATTTAGGTTAATCAGCAGGGAAACCTGGTCAGTTAGATTGCGGCATTGTGCTCTGACAGGAGCAAGCTTATGATTTTTAAGAGAATGGTCAGCTCTGTAGGCCTATGCAGGCAGTAAGAATCAGACAGAAGATCAGACCAGCTCCATGCAAAATAATGCTGTACCTCCTACAGGCTGGGAGAAATGAGTTAAGCAGGTGTTGGCCTCACAAGGGAAACTAAAGCGACATGTCTATTATGACCTACCACTGCCACAGCCCTGGTAACTTGCTGCTCTCCGGCACAGAATCTATCCTTGCAGTCCTGAAGGGGTTCCTTCTCCCCAACCAAACTACCACCTGAATGATGACTCCTCAGGCTGCTGTCTCCATCACTGCAGGCAGGTCTGCGGGCAGCTGAGGAGTGCAGCAACGAGGCTTGGGAGGGTGTGGTGTGACAAGGAGCTGCTCTGCGGCTGATTATATTGAACAGAGACTGCTGAAGCAGTGAGAAATCTGAACAATCACTTGAACCTTTCAGCTGTCCATAACCAGGGGTGGTGGTCATTGTTCCGCCAGAGGACACATGGTGTCTAAAGTCACATGAACAGTGGTGTGTTGGCATGACAACTGAAGGATGGCAGAGACTCACTTCTCGTGATCTTAGAAAAAGCAAAGAGAGGCAGGCCTGGCACACATTGCTTCTTTGCATAGAGAAATGGTGGTTATGATGAGAGGTTAGACTCAGAAGACTACTAAGGTCAGAGTGTCTGCGTCCACTTGGAACAGGTACTGTTAACTTCTCATTGGTGGCATCTGATGATGGTCTGATGCTGGTGTCACTAAAGCGGCGATAGTCAGAAGATGAAGAGACAGGAGAGACCTGCAGCACTGGCAGTGTAGTCTGGGAGAGGAACCCATCCTTAGCCTCTGAGTGAGTCTCAGAGGGGCTGAGCTCTGACTGCTTCTCTGGTACTGTAGGGGTGGGACTGATTGATCTCTGAGACTGAATGAGGGCATGGAGTTGAACAATGTGGTTTGCCCTGTGAGTGTCAATAACAGGGGCACTTCCTCTCCGGGCTGCGACTCCCAAACGAGTCCTGAGCTCTGGGCTCAGCGTTGCCCCCCATACTTCACCCTTTTCACACAAGTGAGGTCGATCTCTCAGGAAGGGGCTACTGTTCTGGCACTGATCAAGGAGCAACCCAAAAGCAAAACATGTTACTCAAAATTAAGAGATCATAACCAAAGAAAAAACATATGATTATATATGATGACTATATGATGAGATGAGGATGCAATGTATGAGAAATGCATATGCACGTAATGTGCATGAAGACCTACACATGTCCAAAAAGGTGTAATGGTGGCAACTGTGCAGGTGAACATTGTTTCGAAGTTTGTCTGAATACTGCGCCTGTGTAATAAATCTGAATGTACATGGTCCACCTGGGCGTGTATGCTACTGATACAGACCTGCTGTGTTGCCATAGTAATAGGCTCCAGCAAGGACTGGTAGAGGACACTCTGCTGGCTGCTGTGGGAGTCTGAGTACACAGTGGAGCCCATGCCACTGTCAAGTGTGCCGTCTGCTGCAGAGACACACAAATCATGCACTAGTAAAAAAAGTCAAAGATTAAGCTCATTTGTTTCTAAGTGGAGGAGAACAAATATCTTACATGTCACTGAGGTGGCACTGGCTGGTAGGTTATGCAGCCTGTTGTGCTGGTCTGCCTCTGGCTCTTCCGGTTCCAGCAAAGGCTGTCCTACATGTGCAGCCACAGCAGAAATGTCCTGAGATGGTGTCACCTGGACCCTGTGTACCACTTCACCTTGATCCACTGCAACTGCAGCAGACACAGTTCTCCCTCTTCTCCATTTGATCAGTGCCACACGGTCCCTGATCGACTTTCCCACAGTCTTAGCATCACTCTCGTGGAAGAAACCAGACTCCACCTGACAAAAAAAAAAAAAAAAAAAAAGATATTTTTAGTGTGGAGCATGTGAGAGAAGAGAGAGCACATTGAAAAGGAGAGTGTGTGAGGGAGAGGGAAATAGCAATAAATGGAAGGAATAGAAAATCTATTTTAAGGGGATGAGAGCAGTGAGGAACCAATCCCTTTGTCAGCAGCTTCATTGGTCACAACTGATCTGTCTGGACAATTACATCTGCAAATAAGTGAAATGTAGACAATGCATAGAATGTTGTACATTGTATAAAATGTAATTAAAGCACATACTAGAATAATTACGCATCATAAGCACAAAAACACCAAAAAAAGGACATCCAGACCAGTGGAGACAAATTACATCTCTCAAGACAAATGACTCCGAGTCCATGAAGAGTTAATTGACAAGAGATTGGTCCACATATCTACACTCTACCTCAATGCAATTGTTACAGACAGGCCTTCAATTTTGTTTTCCTCAGCTTAACAGCCTGGTCAAGGCCAAAGCAGCACAGACAAACAGAGGGGGAGGGAGTAGACAGGAAAGAGATGTGTGAGAAAGTGAGAGCAGCAATGAAAAGGAGGACATTTGTTAAAACAAAAAGACAGAAAAAGCACTTCACTAAGGTGATTAATATGCAGACCTCTCATCTCACTGTCAACATTTCTATCATTAAGCACACACTGTAGACCTCTTTGTGCAATATCTGATAACACTTTGCAGATGCTCCTCAGCCCTGACACAACAGATACGCTTAGCATAAATCTGTTTCAAAGCAAGTTAGTTTGAGGCCATTTTGAATAGCTCTGCCAAAAAGGACAAAGCTGAAACAAATTATCCTCATTGTACATGTCTCACTGAAGATGTGATCTCTAGTATTCCCGATAAGCAGTACCAATTTCCAACAAAATACTGTTTAAGGCTGTTAAAGAACAATGCCAAACCATGTTGCTGCAGAATGTGAAATGAGTGATATAAAAAGGCTTGAGGTCAGTATCATCTTGGCTCCCACACAGAGAAATCTTCCTTTAACACCATCAAATAATCTAACCAAAAGCCCTGCAATAAGAACTTTGCCCAGAAAAACTGTATGAAACCATATAAACAAGAGGAGAAAAAAAACAAACCACAATCACTGTATTCCTGGAAGAGCAAACTAAGTTATCACCAGCTATCTTAATCGGAGTGCATTCCTCGATGATGAGATTGGAGTACTGCCAGCATCTAGAAAACACCCAGCCACAAAGACATGCAAAGCATGACAAACTGCCTAACTAGATTGGGTTAAATAATTCATTACTGAAAACGGAAATTCTGCAAAGGAGTGTGACAAGATCAAACCATGTCTAGATGACAGTCAGAATTTTTAAAAAAGGTAGACACCACAATTTAAAATAAAGAATTACATGAGACAAGTCACAGGTTTTCATACAAATTTAGCTCTAAATATTTTCATAGGAGGGTTGGAACGTAGACCGACCGGTAAATCACCACGACGGTCCGGTGCAGCACCCGCATTACTGCAGACGCTGCACCAATCCGCCTGTCCATCTCCCGCTCCATTTTACCCTCACTTGTGAACAAGACCCCGAGATACTTAAACTCCTTCGACTGGGGCCAATCCTCGCCCTATATTCGAATTCTGGGTTGGGGCTGGCTTTTTTATTATCATTTATTTATTTTGTTTGTTTTGGAATCTTTGTTTGCATTTTACTTTTTTGCTTATGGACTTAAGAACATTTAAAATGAAATTAATAGCACAAAGTGTTAACATTGGCATAGCAAAGCATAAATACAAACGGACATGGGCTTGAATTCATCATGCAGACAGGCACTGAAACAACAGATCCACCACACTTTAGAACTCTCTTTTTCAGTTCAGGTTAGAGGGCTCGCTTAGGGAAACCCATCGATACACATATGCACACACACACACACACACACACTCTGTCACACCCACAGGCAGCAAACAAGTATTTGGCAGAGAGTTGGAGTGATGATTGTTTGATATGTGTATGACATTTGTCAGATGTGCTGATGGTGTTATTCTTGGACAAAGCCAAATGCTGCTTAGACATACACACAGCTGTTTCCTCTTGTGCGTACGCTCTCTCTATCTCTGTCTCTCTTTCTCTCTGTGTGTGTGTGTGTGTGTGTGTCTCTCTCTATAGCCCTGCCCCTTAAAGCTCAGACCAGAGACCGGACAATCGGCTAAAAAGAAACAACGTTTTCTCCAGCTATTTAAATTAACTAGTGGGGCCCACAGCTTACATGGCTGCACCTTCACTCATAGAATCTGGAGTTAAGGTACATTACTAATGTTCTATTTAATTTATGCTTCACCCTCGAAGGCAATCGCTGGTGGGATAAGGGCGAAGTATTATGAACATACCCTACTGGGTCTGGTACCCATATGCACAAACACACACCCACTTCATGAGAAATCAATAACCAGACCATACCGCACCATGCATCACAGTGCGATGGCATATTGCAGTACATCATATGCGCACAGATGGCATGGAGACGGATTAACACTTTATTCACCATGAGGAAATGAAAATGCAAAAGAATGTAAAACCTGTCGTGGGAGGTAGAGACGATGGTTATGCACTGACTCAGTCCAGCATAGAGCAGAGTAGGAGAGAAAAACAGCTTTCCATGCTCCGAGAGGCGTGAGGGAGAGTGCACAGTTAAAGCACCCCAAGTAATAATCTCTGACAAAACACTCGATACAGTGCGAGTTCATAGATAGTTATTGTTAGAATATGTTCTCTTTCGAATCAAACATCTTAAGATATGAGTGGAAAGTATTGTTCTTGCAACTGTATTTATAAAACATAGCGTAACCATGTGATATTCTACTTCAGTACACATTAAGAAGGAATATTACAGGGGGCCACTACAATTTCAGATGACCATTTAATATCCAGGAATTCACATTGCTGACACAACCACTGACTTCCCATGTAACACTCTGGCCACAATATAGCACATTATTTCAACCTAGTCTTGTTTTCCATCTTAATATTGTCCTTCCCTGCCCTCTTTCCATCTGCCGTTTTGGTCACTCCTCCCTGTGTTGTGTTTGCACTGCTGTGTCAAAGTTCAGTGAATGTTAGTAGCTTTTAGGAAAAGTGTCCTGCTGCCCACCCTTGTTTATAGCGACTCTGACATCGAACTACTCCATAAGGTTGGTGAACGGGTTCTAATGTAAACACACACAGGTCAATGCAGAGTGGAAACCTTTGACTTCGGATCCCTTTGACATCAGGGTCAGAGGTCAGGGTCAGATACACAACAGCACCTCTTAAACTCAGTGTCTTTCTTGCTCAAGGATACTTCTGCAGGGCACATAGTTTACTGTGCTCCCTACTTAATAGACTACCTTGAATTAGGTTGTCATAACATGGTGTCTGTTTCAACATTTGGCTCACTATGTTGGTTTTAAAGGGCTTCATTCTCACAATTATGTCAGGTTTAGAGCACAATATAAAAAGCAAATTACTCGGACAATATTAGATTTACAAATTTCTGTCTGCTAAATACTCCTGTGGTGATGGGTTTTTTTATGAAATCTTGACATGCCCCATACACTGACATGTTTCAGTCCTGTACCACCATGACCCCCCCCTCTCTACTGCACATACCAAAACCAAAGGAAGCAGCTGTGTAGTGTGCATCAGGGCAGATAGAGAATGGAGAGCAAGCTAACATTTCCTGATGAAACGGCCACTTTCTCTGCGTCGTTGGCCAACAGTAACATCGTTGGCACACCTAATACAAAAGGGACAGAGAAGCTGGCCAAAGGGGCAAATTACTGGGCAGGTTGTTGAGTTTATCTGTAGATCTATGTAAGACTGCGGCCTTGAGTAAACACCTGACACTTTTTTTCCAAAGCCTCACCCGGTCCAAAACATAATTAACACAGGAATCACAAGAGGTATTTTCATAGCAGACAATACACAAGCTTACTAGCTTGGCAGCATTATGTGCAAGGAATCACAGGAATGTTGTTTTGGAAGGAACCAATTTAGCTCCTAGGCCAATTTTAATGCAGGTCTGGCCCTGTATTAAGAGACCACTTGGCCAATATTTTTATGGGACAGAGCTGTGACGTAGAAAGTGATGCTACTGGTATAGTGGGTGTAGGAACACATTCACTCATGGGATGCAGATGATGCAGGCAAGGGCTAGACCTTGGCAGAGGGATTGGTATAATTCAGCCCAAACAAGCTGACATTAGCTGTCCTGGGAATTTGCTGTCACCACCTTCCTTCAGGCTAAAAAGAATGAAAAATATGACACAGATCATGTTGAAAAGATACTGCATCAAATCAACCATGGTATTAATGTTGCTAAACAGAGACACTCTTTCATTACGAATCAATGGTAGCTGATGATAACATGGCTCTGCATAGAGCTTGACCTCCAGCTCTTTACTGGCCAACAGTAGACGGGTAGCTCGTATGTCTTTAAGGGAGTCATTGCTAGAACAGAGCTTACGTTTTAAGTAAAATAAATTGAATGAGTTAATAAATGATAAGGAACATTTAATGAACTAGGCTATTACTGAGTATTGGACCAAGGTGGAATATGCTTTTGATTAATTGCATACTGAGGCAAATGAACATCATATCCTGAATGCATTCTTCTATTGTGTGTGCTAGCCTTTAGATCTGATCACGTGTGATTGATGGATTTTTTTGATGGTGTTTTTAGACATGCCTGGCTCCAGAAATCATTAGTTCACCTTAATGTCAACGATGATGAGCTCTGGAAACTCTTTCACTCTATTATATACTGTCATCATCTTTAATCTTTAATCTGTCTGACCTATGCACGCCTTTAAACACACAGTTTTACTCTCTCTCTCTCCCTTATACGCACAATCACGCACACACACACACAAACTGTCCAATTAGCCACAAACACCATCTTTACTCTTGAATGACCACATGCATCTTTTCTGTCTCTGCACAACTAATGATAATGATGATTGTGTGGTTTTCTGTGTTTGTGTGTGTGTGTGTGTGTACTTGAGTTGTGCCCCTGCGACTTCAAATGTATTTTCGTGTGCCTGCCTGCCTGCATGATATGATATGCCTTAACACATAGCTTAAGCAGACACTCACCCATTTCCAGACCTACAGCCAAATGACAGTTAGATCATTAAGCTCTAGCAGTGAGCATCGCTCTAATTTAGCATGAAGCTGCTAGATCGTCCCCTCTTGCCGTCTGTGACCTTCACATTCCTGGAATGCATGTTTATAAGATGAGCATTTTTAATAATTGTCAGTGACTGTCATTAGCTGGGTTTAGGCAATGACAACAAGAAAATCCCAAAGGTAATGAAATAATAATACTTAAGAGGAGCTGCTATGATGGAGGGAGAGCTTTGTTGCTTGGGCTGGCCAATGTGGTAAAAAACCACCCATACTGAGGAATTTATACTCATGGATTACACTGGGAATGTGTTTAAAAAGGTGTTATTATCTTAAACCTGAGGTTAATTATCATCAAACTGTTTTTTAATGTATAACATTCAGGCAATTGTAAAAAAAAAAGAAAGAAAGCCTGTGTAAATATGCATTTACCCTTACTTGAGTTTGCACTCAAATGAAACATAAGTGATTACTGTTCAAAACTATTTATGTGGTCCAAAGCCAGGAAACTATAACGGCAAAGGTGCAGTTACCTCTGTTATTAGCCTGAACATTAAAGCACTTTGGGGACCACTACCCGAGGACTACCTGAAAGTATTTAAACATTTAGAAATGCAGCTCTAGTTTTGCTGTGACGCTTAATCAATAGCATTAAAATGAACTGTAGTTGGGCAAGGGAGGTTAACATACTGCAGGAGTGATGTGATCCTGCTTAAAAATACATTATTTTGAAAACATGTGACAAACATAGAAAGATGGATTGTCAAATATCTACCCCAGGTTTCCATCTACAGGCTTTGCATTCACTTCTTACGGTAGTTTAGGTTATTTTGAATCCATTTAATGGAGTGTAAATGTGAGATTCCCTTAAGACTAGTAATAGCCATAGATAATATACATTTTTCCAAACAAATTTAGTTTTGCTTCTTGCTACCAAACAACATTGAATGCATATGTAGACCGTACTTTAGCATGCCCCATTCAAAAATATAAAAGCAACACTGTATGGAAAATCTTAAACTGATCATCGGTAGCAAGCAGCAACATTGTTATGTTATATTAACTGACAAACGAGATTTCCAAACTGCAGTCCATTCACATGAGAGTTCACAGATCATCACTCTGCAAAGCCGACATTTTGGGAGCATAAGAATAATCTAAATGACTTATTAAGCATGTTTAACCAATGTTTTTCTGTGCATGTCTCTTTCCAGAGGGGGTGTGTGAGATCTGGCTGACCAGTGAGGACACAGGAGCGTATGGTAGAGACATAGGGACAGACCTGCCCACATTGCTGTGGAGATTGGTGAAGAAGATTCCTGAAGGGGCCATGCTGAGGCTGGGTATGACCAACCCACCATATATCCTGGAACATTTAGAGGTATGCACAGTAAACTGGGGTCACCCATTTCATCCAGAATTACCATCTAAGATAATAGCACAACACTGATAAATAAACTGAAATAGTTAAGCATAGTTTCCACCATTTTGTTTTTGTCCCTATTGTCTCTTGTGCTATCCCTTTCTGTGAACAAATCATATTGCTTTGCCTAGATTTAATAAACTAAATGCCTTTCTGTTTTGCTTACCAAGCAGTTTATCTGCAGCGCTCATACACATTCATTAGTGCAGTTCATTCTCTTCTCTCCCTAATGAGTCAATTAAGGACCATTGTGTCCTCTTTAGCAACCTCATTTATCAGTCATTATTGTCTTTCCTAATGGAACAATGGACATTGTAATCCCTTCTCTCTTTCTACCCCTCTCTCTCTCTCTCTTTTTGCATGTCTGTCTCTGTCTGACAGACTTGCACTTTCTATCATTTAAATGAGATGATTTTAAATGAATTGTTTCTGCAAATGTTAGGGTAACAACATATTATAACATGTTATCACCATCTTCCACCATCAATGGACAATAGGCATGTCCGGCCTCTGCTTTCAGACAAATCAACTTGGCGAGAGAGGAGAGGAATGGCAAAAACTGAATGGCAGAATGGTGTGAAAATTCCCTTCATTTGTTCAAATTCAAAATATACATTTGTATTTTTTTATACAAAAATGTTAAATGTATGCAGGCTTAAACAAATCAGCCATAATTTTTCATTCCACAATGCTTCAAACTAAAAAGGAATTATTGTAGGATGAGTAGATGTACATGGAAACAAAGTTAGTCTCTTTTCAATCCAACTTTGATACACAATTTTAAACCTAACTTTATTTTATAATTATATTACATAATTATGTATAGTTTTTATAGTTTCGCAGTGAAGTGGCTGAAACTACACTGCAGAGAGGACAGTTTGATAACATTGTTGAGAATATCGTTTGGCTAGAGTTGAGGAGTGAAATGATAATGGAGAAGGGGAGGGCATAGATGGCTGAAATAGGGTGATAGAAACCTATAAAACTAAAATAAAACAAACCTTAAGTAAAAAACAAAATGCCAGTGAAGTTCACAGCATGTACTTTTGAATCAAACAATCAAGGAAGACTGGAGATCATAGATGAATAAAATGAGGGCAGAAATAAAAAAAAAAATGGGGTTGAAGGCCTGGGGATAGAGATGAGGGGTAAAAGGGAGTGGGAAAGTGCTGTGGGAAGCAGCAATGGAGGTTGTAATTAACCGGGGGTTAATGGAGGTGGCTAATTGTCCCCCACATGTATAGGTAGGCTTTCTGCTTGGCTACATTACAATTAAAAAACCACCCTCCTAATGATAGGGAATAACAATTAACTGATAATTAGAAACATACTAGGATGACACACTAGCTTGGTCTGTATGTGTGTGTGTACGTTAAGAATAATTTCATATGCCCTTTCATTGTTAATGTCCATGCATTGAATTGAATTATATCTTTTTTCTTTAATTCCTCAGTCAATTAACCTACATAAGGAAAGATAAGAGTGTTCTTCTTTAACTTATCATTGTCTTTTGTTGCTCCTGTCTCCCATTTACGCTTTCTCCTCGTGCCTCTTCATCCCCCCCCCTTCACACACACACACTCGTTTTTTTTTTGTCTAGTCCTACTTATAAACTTCTCACATATTGCCAATGATTGTGGGCCCAGCACCTGCCAGTGAACCAAACTCTTGTGAAATTCTTTGAAAGTGTCCTTCCTTGAGTGTACGTCCTCTAGTTTCTTCCTCTGATTCTCCCTGTTCTCACTCAAGTTCTTTCTTTTCTGTAATTCTCCATATTCTTCTTGTCACTGTTTTAATCCCCCTCCCCACCACCACCTTTAAACCCTTGTTGTTCTTGTCCTAATTACCTCTTCTTCAGTCTCTTTTCTCCAATTCCTCTCATGATGGTGGTAATCACAGCAATAAGGACGGTGTGATGATGATGAAGGCCAAATCTCCAAAGTAGATGTATCCTTCATCTTAAGTAAAGGCCAAATTATCACTCTTTTCTTTTGATAAACGCCAGCGCTTATATAGCAGCATCATACCAAATGGTTGTGATTGAAGCTGAAAAGGCCAAGACACCGCTCCACTTCCCCCGAAAAGATCACCCTCTCACACGTATTCACTCGGATCAGTGCTTTTGAACTGCCTCCCTCTGTCACAAAAGAACACACAATGTCTTCCTATGTGCAGCCTGTTTTCTCTGACAGATGTAGACAGCCTCATAGCCCAATTTGCTAATTGTAGCAGTTAAAGGCCCAATCGCCTCTCATGGGCCACTTGTCTCTGACATTTTAGTTGATTGCATTGTGGTGTCAGACATTTTTACTTGAGTAGTTGCAAGAGAAAATGCTGCTTCTTGGCTTTTCAATTTGTTGACATTTTTATTCACCTGTCCATATATATATCGGTCTGTCTTTCCACCTGTCTGTCAATAAATGGCTAAGAGGCTGTCAAAAGTGCAGTAGGTCATATGGTCATATAATGTGTGTGTGCGTGCCTGAGTGTGTGATTGAATCTAACATGCGAGTAGACTCAGTAAATGAGGTGTGAAAGTAGCCTCCTCGTACGTAGCAATCAGTCAGGCTGAGATAAATGGAATAGCAGTCACCCATTAAACATCCTCCGCGGAGCTCATCTCAGTTTGACTAGAGACACGTCAGATATGCCGTCCACACAGTTAGCTCTGTGAAACAGTGGTTGCTCAGCTTTATTCACTCAAAATTCCAAAATAGGATCTTCTACAACAGTCAAACAAAAATGTACATCTATCCTTGGTTCTCAGCTGTAAAGACAATTTGAAGTAAACTTAAAATGTCATTTTGCAAAACCATAAAATGTGAATTAGTGTTTAGCATCTCGTGTGGCTACATTGATTTCCGTAGTGTCTTAACAATGCATCCGTTCAAAGTGATAATAATAATGCATCGTACATAAAGTGAATATTTTCTGAGTGTGTGACATGGGACTGTACATAATCTCTTATTTTTACATTTTCTATAGTTGTTTGTTTTTAATGTTTTTATTTCATTATTTCATTCAGCCATTTACTTTCCAGAGAAAGTCAGAAAGAGATTTGTGACCCTTCACAGTCCTATGGAGCCACTCTGGGCCTTGGGAAGGTTGACAAACTACCAAAAAGCCGTAATAATGCAAAAACTCCGTCCTCTGCATCTGCTGATATTTTTCATGCCCGGGACACAAACATTCACTCACACACACACACACACACGCACGCACACACACACACACACACACACACACACACACACACGTCTCTCACCTTCACACTCAGATGTGCACACGAGCACAGCTGTATGGGCACACACTTAGACACACCCTCTCAGACCATTTTCATTTTAATGGAGCCGTTGGGAGCGTCTTCACATTAGAGACCTAATGTAGCATTGTGTGAGGGACCTGACACCAAATGAATGCTCACAGTAAAGCTATTCTAATGTTCCTCTAAATTATGAGTCCTGACTTACTGCAGAGAATTATGTTTTCTGAATTATTGCGGCAAATTATGAGTTCAGAAAGATGGAGCTTTAAATGCCAGCTGCCCATTTAAACCGATCTTCATTGTGCCTTTAGATTCTTCCTTTCCCGTACGTCGAAAATAATTAAGACGACAATAGTGGCAGTGAGTAAACTGAATTAGCTGCATTTTATTGATGTATTCCACAGTCACCGTAAACATTATTATCCATATAGTGGCTTCGTGCATTTTGGTTTTGGAGTATTTTTGGTTGGCTTGTTTCAGTATTTAAATAGCTGAAAATAAAGTTTGACACAGTCATTATAATGAGGCAACAATATGGAAAATGGCAAAATGCTTAATAAGTTAAAAATAAATTATCGGTGTCATTTCGTTCCATCTCACAACAGTCAGATGAAACACACCGCACAATATATTGTGACATTCAGATGCTGCACATGCACATAATATCCCTTTTACTGTGCATTACATAGATTATATCTGCATTGTGTGAGGGCCACAGGCTTCGTAAACCCTCCAGGGAAAATCAAGTGCAGCCTGAAGTGTTTGAAATGTTTCATACCATTGGGAGCTCAGTTTCTCTATCTGCTGCTGAATACGGTTGCCATTGACTGTGTGTTTGTGTGTGCGAGTGCACACCTGACTTATTATCCTGGGAACAGCTTCTAGAATCATTTTCTCTACAGACTCCCCTGGGTGAACCCTGTTAATACTCTGTTGTGTGTGTGTGTGTGTGAGTGAAGGCAGTTAGGTGCTACTTATTCTGGGTTTGCTTCAGAACATTCACTTGAACCAGACTGTAGCCCTCATCGTCTGCGTGTTGGCACACTGGGGAATCCAGCTGTGTTTGTGTGTGTTGTTATAATGCAATCACCACTGCGTTCTTATTCTATACGAATATAAGGTATGCGCCATTTTACTAATATTTTTTTTTCATCACACTTACAATAAGACACAGTTCTTCTGTCTTCTTGCCAGTGTATCGTCAGCAGGTTTTGTCCTGAACAACTAGTGAGAAATGTCACCAACTCATCAACAAGATGTTTTGTACAAATCTTAAAGTATTTCTGTTTTTTCTTAACTTATGCATTCTCCTCTTTCTGGTGCCAATTTTACAGTTTTGATTCTCAAGTGCTGTCAAACCACAGATAATAATAATAATAATAATAATAATAAACTTTATTTATATAGCACCTTTCATACAAGAAATGCAGTTCAAAGTGCTTTACAACAAAGATATGAAATGCACAAAGTGCTTAACACAA